>JAOVYW010073242.1:0-10818 GCA_025775045.1 Hiodon tergisus
ATCAACTACTCCATGCTGTAAAACTCCCGGAACACGCAAGGGCATTGTTATTGTTCGGTATAGAGCATGCTTTATGTTTAAATAAGCAATGCTTACTTCTACTAATACTGAGTGAAGTAAGGTGGTAATTTCAGACAGGCGTGACTTATGTCAGACATATATTTTGTCTTCCAAATTAACATTTACCTATGCAGATTTTTGACTGCATTCTGTTTATGTGCACTTTTTCGACCGTGTAGGGTCATGCGTTCAATCAAATCAAAGAAGGCAATTAGAAAATTACCAAGCTGGTGACAGATAATGACAAGCTCTCCATCTTCTGACATTCGTGATAAACTCAGACACTGAATCAGTTTCAGTTACAACCTTGGTTACAAGGAAGTAATTTAGTGGAGTGTATGTTCATCTTCATGTAGAAAGAGTGTACTTTGCAGATGGCACACTATCTCAAAATGAAGTGTGTGAAAAAGGATTCAACAGTAAATGAAAATGCCAATAGGACGGGATCTTTGGCGAGGATCCAGACGTTCAATTTAATCTCAGACACATAATTCACAGAGAATGTGGTGTTAACTTTATTTTCATCCTTACTTTAAAAAAAAAAAAAAAAAAACCTTATTATGAACCAGTCAGGGCATGTGAGGTTTAATTCAACAGGTATAAAATGGATTTAGATTTCGTATGACCTCTGTAGTTTATAGAACGTGATGCACTTTATTGTCTGTGTGCTGGTTCCATGGTTGGGACATTTAGTGTAATTCCAGCGGCCTTTTGTATTACTGCAGGGGCGTTCGTAAATCCAGTGTCCCATTAAAAAGATCAAAAGAACTGCCGGCAGTTAACACCCCAGTCTGCTCTTCTCCCTGAATAGGTTCAGCAAAAAGCACGAGGAAAAGGGTGCTTGATCACTGCGATCCACTGTCTAACATTATTGCACACATTTACTAGTACATGTGTTTAGATAAAAACGCCTGACCTATTTTTTTGGGTTAAAACTGAAAAATAAAATTTCAATAGCAGAGTATGATCTCTCCTGAAAAACCCCTCTGTTCTAGCTTAACTATCTGGGACAGGATAAAGCAATATATGTATGTAAAACAAGAAAATTGGTTTTGGTAGAGGTGCTATTGTATGCTAAAAATTTAACCAAATTAAGCATACATACCACTGAAGGCATCTTGCAACTGCAGTAAAATCAGTTAATTTAATACCGTTGTTACTATCTACTGACACCGGTGGAGCAGTGGTCGGAATGTGGTCCTGCTTAATTCCTGCATAAATCCTGCTGCCTCTAGAATGTGCCTGATATGGCCAGACAGGCTGGCTCTTCATTTAACTTTGTCCTCAGCGTATCCCTAGGGAGACGTCCCAGGGGCTTTATATTCCTGATGCACCATGTTGGGAACTATTGCACCTAAAATCACATTAAGGTCTTGATTGCCCTAAGGTCTTGATTGTGATTGGGGTTTTACGACATAAGAATCTAGTAAGTGAGATTATATGGTTCTTTTGCATGGGAAAAAAAAAAAAAAAACTTCACAGCTTTACAGTGTTACTATCATGGCATATACAATTCTAAATTCTGAGATTTACCAATTTAGCAAGTGGGTGCTACAGTTCGGTAGTTATTTCACATTTCCTCCAGATCTTTTTTTTTTAAATATGGAAAGGATCTGCCTTTGTGTATGTGTGTGTGTGTGTGTGTGTGTGTTTGTTTGTGTGTGTTTGTGTGCATTTGTGTGTGTGTCTGTGTGTTCGTGTGTGTTTGCATACATTGCACTTCTTACCGGAGATGACCTAACGGATAGCTCTGTAAAAAAGGATATTGATTTTTTTTTCAGGAGAACAGTCTCTCAGCGAGACAATTGATATGAGACCCATTTCTACTGTTCCATTTCACAATCACACACACAAAAAAGCATTCAAATACTCAGCCTTGTAAACACACTCACTATTGTGTTTTACAACTAATATGTCCATCGATGCACATAGAGTTTCGGGTACCACATTCAGAAATTCTCTCTTAATGTGATAACGTTAGTTAGAGACACAAACTCTTGGCTGGCAGGGCATATTGACCAACGTACACATTTTCACTTGCTCTAACTGCCTCTCTCATTTTCTCCACCTCTTTCCCATTGCCATAATAGCAACAGATCTGTTTTTACAACCTGGTTAAAAAGCCGCGTTATAAAAGGATGGGCTTCATCAACCCCTTTGTTCTACTGCGCTGTAATCTGAACTGTTACCAATGCGTGGCCTCTTTTGGTCTCCTTCCCTTTGGCCAACCTAAGGGAAAAACACAACGAGCTCCAAAATACTCCCGACCCTCACATTTACCCCACCAGCTGTTCAGTTTTTAAGCTCAAGCCTGGTGTTGCGTTTCAGGAGGCATGACGTTGGTGGCTTGGGCCAAAAGTAACAACCTCCCTCGTATGCACAAACGCTTCTTGATCTCCATTGTTGTTGCTTTTCAGAAATCTTAATTGGGGATTTTGGATGGGCTCTGTCACCCTCAAAACTAAAAATAACATAAGGGGTGGGAGTGTGCTGTCACAGAAGTGACAGAGGGTCACTGCGAGTTGCCTGTCTGCCTAAGGGGAGCTGAATTCGGGGCTTGGGGTCGGAGTTAGTCTTCCCCTAAGGGTCTGTGTCACAGTTAATTTTTCATATAGTCTTTATAGCGCTCCCTTACCCTTTACTGCCTCTGCACTTCAGATAAAAGGGCGTTTGACATGTTGAGAATGAATTTGCATTTCCCTCCAATTAACAATCTGTGTCCGTATTAGGTATTTACATGAAACCTCCATAACTTGGAAGTTGTAGTTCCAATTGTGTTCTCTTATTAATCTTATTAACTCTTCTTAATACTGAGTATTATTTATTTATTATTTATTAATTCGGCAGACAACCATTATCGGAGATTGGCATGACGGTAAATGCAGAATATCAGCATTTGTCTTGCCATCTGTTCACGACTCAAGGTAGAATTAGAAATGTTTGTGCTTCTACAATTTTGTGTGATTTAGATAGTGTTTTCGATAACCCACCTGAACCTGAAGTGAGGAAGATTAACTTTTTATGGGCAATCGGATCATTTATTTGATACTAGAGTTTATTTTGATAAGAGAGGACTGAGGTGAGGTGGGGAATGTTGCAAATAGTGTGGAATAAATTAAGCGGGAAAAGGTGTTCTTGTTTCTTTACACCAGTAATAAGATCACAGGGGTGATGTTGGCTGGATTTACCACTGGGCTTTTATTGGACGTTACTTCAGAGGGACTAGGCTTTCAATAGCCACATGCTTTGCATTGTTTATTAGATGAAACACAACAGTTCTATACACAACAGTTTTAATTTAGCAAAACGTTGATGTAACCTTTTATACACTGACATGCACAAAATTACTGCCATCATTTAGTTACTTAGCAGAACCAGCCGGAGTGTTTTCTACTCCATCCACTAATATTTTTAAATTACAGAGAGGATAATTTGCTTTAAGTGCCATTGCTCAGTAATAATTTGGTGGCTCATGTCGTGTGTAAGACAATATTGTGCAGGAAATATTATATGTGCCCAATTACAATGAGAAAGTGCTATATGCACGTCTGCCAGTTTATTGTCTCCTGCAAGTTATGAGTTGGATAAGCACTTTTAATTTATATAAGCCCTTTGAAGCATTGCTTCCAAAGTAAACGGGGAGTTCCAACAGGACATCGAGTTCCTGACATCCCAAAGCCAATGGTGGATTATGAGTCAGCGATCCCAAACAGTATAAGACCATTTGTGCATTTGAGGGAGGATACAAAATTGAAGAGCTCTGGGAACATTTTCAACCTCCTCTCTGCGAGGCGGCCACATTAACGCTAAAAGCTTTCGTCCAGGGTGTCGAGGAGAGCTTTCCATTGGCAAAGGTTTGATAGCTTTTTAAATGCTATTCACGCGTGTGTATTGTCATTCCTGCATCCTCACTTTATATAATTTTAGTCTCTCTAACACCTGAGATTATAATATTTAATACACGTAATATTTCATTAGAATGTTTATATAGAAGTAATTATATAGAAGCCTACCATTTTTTAAAGATAAGAATTACAATTGGGAGAAACGGCTATATTTTCGTCTGAAAAAATTCTTGTTTCAAGCTTCTCATGAATGGGGGTTGTCGGTTTGAGAACATTTCTGGACGTTTGGTATCGCCAGTGTCCGGATGCGCACAACGTTTCCCTCAAATGGTATAAGTGTTACAGCATTGAGAATTGAGCTAATAACCAAGTCTCACAGACATGACACGTTATCATGTCGCTTTGACTGCTAATATTATACAACACTAACAAGAGAATGAAATGTAAAACAAGAAGAAACACAATACTGTGCAAATGTCTTAGCACTTTATGTAAAAAAAAATCTGTAGCGTGAAGATGCTTTCATAAATAGTTAAATGAAAGGTTTCTTTAAAATAAGAATACTGTAAAGGGCAGTAAACAGTAAAAAAACGATACAAAAAAACACACAAAAATAAATAATAAAATCAATGTTTGGCGTGACCACCCTTTGCCTTTAAAACGGCACCAGTTCTCTCCGGTACACTGTCGTGCAGTTTTATAAGACAGTCAGCAGGTGGATTGTTTCCGAGCATCTTGGAGAACTCTCCACAGTTCTTCTACCGACTTCGACTGTCTCGCTTGCTTCTGTCTGTCCAGGTCATCCCTCAATGATGTTGAGCTCTGTGGAGGCCATACAGTCTGTTGCAGAACTCCTTGTTTTGGAAATCTAAAAATTACTTGTTTTCTACTGACACAAAAATAACATCAAAGACTACATTTACGTAAAAAAAAGCTAGGGTGCCTTAGACTGCAAAGTACTGTATGTCATGAGAGTGTTGATGCCAACTGGAATTGTCTTGTTAGTATATAATGATGATTATGATGACGATGATTATGATGACGATGTTGGTGGCTATTAGGGAATTTAGCAGAAGCATTAAGCAGATGTGTTGTAAATGACAATAATACCAATGAACAACCACAACAATGGCAACAATAAAACAAAGTACAATGGGAGGGGAAATATTTGATTAAAAATCGAAACCTGTAACTTGCTGTCTTGATTCAAGACGTGGGCCATCCTGCCCCCATTGGAGACGTTGTGAATAGACAACTGGGTAGATTTGCCTGCCACAAGATGTATAACAAGCAGCTAGAACAGAGAAGCTGTCATTCCAGAGCTGGCTTCACTAAAGAACTGTTATAGTCAACAGGTTAGAATTGGACAAGGAACTGGGTTTAGTGAGCATGTCATGGGCAAATCCCTTTTGATTTTTAAAAAGGGTGCAAACTGAAAAAAAACTTTATGTTTAATTAAACGGTTAAAGGTCCATCAAAAATAAAAATGTAATGAAAAAGTCTGCTCTTTTTCTTTAATGTTTTTATTTTTTAGTTTCATGGACTTGAAAACCTTTGACAACTGCAATATTTGATATGGCGTTGCAGGGGGTTGGAGACGTTGTAGCGGTAAATAATTATCTGGGAATGTATTTTAGGGTTTTTGCAGGATCATGGATTACAGTGAGAGCGGGGACTGGAGTACAATGATCTCAGTCCAGATCCTTACCTGAACAGTGCTGGTTATGAAAACCTGCAGTTACTCATCAAACTGGTAAGTCAAGCAGCAAGTGATGACTTTGGTCTGGTCCTTTGCACTCGTCACTGTGCAGTTGTCATCTTCTAGGGCTAGGCAATTAGCTCATGAACCGCTTTTAAACTTTCCCCAGCTATAGATGAAAGTATTTAGAATAAACGACCTCAGGGACATTAATAGGATTAATAGGGTCATTAGATTGTATTTATTTTATTTCAGTTTTTATTACCATTTTAAGAGAGAAAGGGACGGTCATAGTTTGAGTATTTGATACCTTCGGGTATTTGTGTCTCCAATGGCAGGCAGGAGACAAGATGTTCGTGGAGGCCGTGGTCCAGTGGGGGACGTGGAGCATCCTGTTCCTGTGGGCAGTGAGAGCATCCTCGGCTGAGCGACCCTGGCCATGTCCCCAGATGTGTGAGTGCCGCCAAGAGACGCTAGCAGTGAACTGCTCTGGGAGGCACCTATTGACCCTGCCCGAGGGCTTTTCCACTGATTCCCATGGCCTGGACTTGACTCACAACCGCCTGAAGACAATGGGCCGCAGGCAGTTCTCAGGCATGGTGCAGCTGAGGGAGCTGGACCTGAGCTACAACCTAATCTCTACGATCGAGGTGGAGGCCTTCTACAGCATGCAGAGTCTGCACACGCTTCGGATGAAGAACAATCGACTCAAGATCTTATCTGTAGGTGTCTTCTCTGGGCTACCCAGTCTACGCCTGCTGGACATCAGTGAGAACGAGATTCTAGTCTTCCTGGACAACACCTTCCGTGAGCTGGTCAACCTGCGAGTGTTGGAGGCCGGGGAGAACGACCTGGTTTTCATCTCCAATCGGGCATTCACTGGCCTCCAGAACTTGCAGGAGCTTAACCTTGACCGCTGCAACCTGACCTCAATCCCTACAGAGGCACTGTCACAACTCCAGAGTCTTGCACGTTTGCGCATTCAACGGATCAATATTAGTGTGCTGCCCAACAACTCCTTCCGACGATTGCATCTGTTGCGTAACTTGAAAATATCTCATTGGCCACCGCTAGACACACTTACTAGTAACAGTCTGATCGGCCTCAACCTCACCTCCCTGACCATTAGTAACTGTAACCTTAGTGCTGTCCCTTACGCAGCAATCCGTCACTTAGTCTACTTACGTTTCCTGGATCTGTCCTACAACCCCATAACAGTAGTGCATGGGAACCTGCTGAGTGACCTTCTCCGTCTGCAGGAGTTACACCTGGTTGGTGGCAACTTAATAAGCATCGAGCCCGGGGCCTTCAAGGGACTGACCCATTTTCGCCTGCTCAATGTTTCATCAAATCAGCTGTCTACACTGGAGGAAGGCGTCTTCCATTCTGTGGGAAATCTGGAGATTCTGCGACTAGATGGCAACCCTTTAGCTTGTGACTGCCGTCTTTTGTGGGTTATGCGGCGGCGTCTCCGCCTGGACTTTGATGGCCGTCAGCCATCCTGCTCTTCTCCAGAGGTGGTGCAGGGCAGAGGCTTCTGGGATTTCACAGAGGCTGAGTTGCCTAGTCTCTTCATCTGCAGGCAAGCTCGCATCGTCGATCACAGACCCCAGGAGTGGAGGGTGGAAGAGGGCAGGACAGTGGCCTTCGACTGCAAGGCAGATGGTGATCCCTCTCCCTCCATCATCTGGATAAATACTCAACAGGCTGTCCTGTCATCAGCAGGAAGGATCAGGGTTTTAAGTAACGGGACTCTGGAGGTTCGATACGCTCAGCTGCAGGATAGTGGTACCTTTCTTTGTGTGGCGACTAATGCTGCGGGAAATGACAGCATCTCTGTAAGCTTGCAGGTTCTAGCGTTCTCCCGGTCCTACAACCACACAGCCCCATATTTCTCTGAAGAGGGCTGGACCGTGGCCCCAGCACCCCCAGCTACCAACGCCTCTACACAGATTGTTAATCCCTTCCCCTTTGACGCCAAGACCCTGGTTATTGCCATGACGATGGGTTTCCTGTCTTTCCTCAGCTCTGTTGTCATCTGTTTTGTCTTCATGTTCTTTTGGAGCCAAAGCAAGGGGCAAATCAAGCACAATGCCAACATTGACTTTGTGCCCCGCAACTCTGTGGGGGGGGGAGGTGCCGACGGTACAGACACAGGGAGATTTACCATGAAGCTCATCTGAAATGATGCAAAGTCAGGATTTTCTTTGACTTCCCAATAATGGTTTTATCAGCTACTCAAAAAATGGGTCTTTGCACTAACATCGAATGCTCTGTCCATGCACTGATTAACATAGAGTTCTGTTGAAGCCAGATAGTTAGTTGTGAATACACATTGACGCTGAAGTAGCAGAATGTGTGGTTGCTCAAATATTGCTTTTTTCTCAATTTGCAATCAGTATTCATATGCACAGTCAGAAAATGTAAAGCTTGTGATATCAAGTGGAACGTCTTAGCTGGTACTGGAAATAGCAAAGTGTTGAATCTTGTTACATACAGGATACATATTTACTGAAACTGGTCTTTGTTGACCAGGTCCATAGCTGCAGTTGTCACGTAAGGATAGTGAAATTTATTTATTTATTTTTGCCAGCTGTGGCCAGGGTTCTTCCAAAAGACATGAGTAAGGAAAGTGGAATCTGGGCATTACAATCTCCCCAGACATCCATGTTTATCTATTGTTATGAGATGTGTGCCACATTTTGCATTGTTGTATTATGTGCTGTACAGCAATACAATTACTGAAAAAACTGTGTCAGTGTAGTTGTCAGATGATGCTTTAAAAAAAAAAAACTTTTTTAATTTGTTAGTTTTTTTTGGTTTTTGTCATCGTTCATTCAAATTTGTGAATGAATGAATATGTGATAACGTTTTATACAGAAAATAGAATTGCATATATTAAATCTTAGAGTAGATACTATGAATATTGGCCTAAAAGCTTGTTTGCTATTAGAATTTTTTTTTAGCTTGAGTTATTTGTTTATTAAGTAAATATCATGTAGCATTCTTGATGAAATGCAAATGTTTAATATTTTGTAAAGAAATTTATATAATATTCTGAATATAAACCTAGGTTAAATATATTAAAATTATATAATAACACCTTTCAATACTTACCTGGCAGTCACCTCGGCCAGAGTAAGTACAATGTGTGTTATTTGTTTAATGACTTAAACAAGTCTGTGTCAACATTAAACCCATAATAATTTGTAAATATTAAACAAAACATACACTGTAATATACTTGTTCTGGACAGTCTTATCTTCCATCCAAGTATAATGTAGATTCATAGATTTAGATTCATGGGCAATAATTGTTTTTGTATTTAACCCCCTGACGGCCTTTAGTCAGGAGTCTTCACAGTGCAAAACTCTCTGGTTCTTCATGCTTTCCCGCCACATGAGTCTTCCTCTGTTGCTGCAGGAAAAGTCTAGCTAATTCATTATTATTATTATTATTATTATTATTTTGCTTTTATTGTTAAATTAATAATTATTAATATAAACTTATGTCAAATTGAGACACCATATGCAGGATTTTGTGGCACTGGATCCTGTTAGTTCTATGCTGCTTGACTGGCACTATTAGACAATTTCTATGTAATTCTGAGGACTTAGAGAAAATATTTAGTATTTCCTTTTCATCTTCATGATTCTCTTTCAATACCATGGCCTATTTTTTTTTTTTATTTTTTTTTACATCAGCATGGAAATACCTTTTTGGTAAATAGGGCAAAAATAACATAAACACATAATTGTTAATCTTGCTAGAAGTGTTTGTAAGCGGTGTTATTTACTCTGATGATTAATTGCTGTTTTGCTTTTTCAATTATTGAAGATGCAATAAAAAGATTGGCATTAAGTAAAAAAATAATTAAAAAATGTAATTTGCTTTTTATGTCGGGTATTGAAACTGCAAACAGGAATATAATTAGAACTATTATTAAACCCTGCAGATTTTCCACCATGCCAATAAATACTATTAAATATTCAGTGCATGTATTTTTCTCATGAGAATATTGATAAATGTAAAATTACTGTCCTGATATGTATAGTCTGCATGTTGTGCAATTCAATGAGGCACCTATGCTCTGGATCTGTCATGAATTCCAGTGAAAATTGAATACATCCATCTTGAATCGGGTAGCAGAAAGCAGATGATTAATCTACAAACTAAAAGCAGAATTTCTGTATTTTAATCAAAACAATGAAGAAAAATTACATCCATTTTATATTTATGTCTAAAACATACAGATGTTATTCAATACACATGTTGCTTATTTTGCTTTGCTATGGAATGTATATAGAAATACAGTGTAGATATAAAATTATATTCTTTTGGTTGTTTTGCTACCACATTTGCAAAATATGATCTTTTTTGCATTTGAAATGATTAAAATCTATCTTTAAAAATGAATGGTGTGCTTGTATTGTATTAGCTTTTTTGTAATCCCTTCACAGATTATGTTTTGGTCAGCGAAGTAGTGGATGAGGAAAATTATACACAAAATTTCGATACACTGATCCAGAGGAAGTAAAACACACCAGAATCAAGGAGCAGAGAAACAGATTTTTAATTTTTTTTTTATTGGCAACCTTGAATAGCCTTTGGTGTGGGCGCTCACTTCGGCACTTCTGCTTTATCAACAAAAAAAAATACTCGATGAATTGATTAATTACCATTTGAACCCGGACAATTCAGCCCTTCTTTCTCACAGAAGCTCTGGTTTATGCTCCCACGCCACGACCACCTCCAACATGACCTTAACAGGCATAACAGTAGCATCATCAGGTACTCACCGGAAGACAGTGGCCCAGGGTTAGGGTTAGAACTTCTGACGGTGCGAGCACAGTAAGTTGGCCATGCAGTGGCAGCTTAATCCACCATTAGAACCGGTCGTAATGCCAGAGCAAAAGAAGGCAAAACGCCCACCCCAGTGAACAAAGCACTAAAGCCCTCCTAAAAGGGTGAAGGGAAACCATCCCTGCCACGAGCGTGTGTGGGTCGGTGGTTGAATGAGAATTTCGCCGAGCACAGTCCCTTTGTCTGCTCAGTGCCACACTTTACGTCAGTCCCCGCACAAGAGGGGGAGAACCAGAAGGGAGCAAACAGCAGCCGGAAGGATGAGTGAGGGCCTTACCATGGGGAGATGGAATGGCCCAGTGCCCAGTGCCCAGTGTCCAGTGCCCAGTGTTCAGTGCCCAGTGTTCAGTG
>JAOVYW010073243.1:0-20397 GCA_025775045.1 Hiodon tergisus
GTAACATCTTTCTGTGTAAATATCTCATGTTACAACGTGGACACCTGCGGCTTATAGACAAGTGCGGCCTATATATGCACAGATTTTATTTTCTTTTTAAAGTTAGTTTGGCTTATATTCAGGTGCACTCAATAGTCCAGAAATTACGATAATTCTAATGGAAATAGGTCTTTTTTATTTTTATTTATTTAATTCCTTTTGTTTTTAGGATGTTGTGTATGTGAGAAATATTATATATATGACTGAGGGAAAATAAAGTATTATGACTGAAAGCTTTTAAGCAATTTTTTTTAGTGAGGGTCTGCAGTTTTCTTTGTTTGATTAATTAGTTTATAGAGAGATTACTCTTTATGTATTATCCTAGATATTTAAACTGGTGGCTCAGTTTGTAAAGATGGCTCGTCCAAGTGCATGTGGAGCCTTATGGTTTGAGCCAGATCATGTAATTTGCCAGTTGTGACCAGGAAAGGACAATGCTGGGAATCTGCAGGGCTTCTCTTGTCACTTGCATTATATATGCAGCGTAGCCTGCAGTATGTAAAATCAAGTTCCTGCTTTTCTATATCAGACATTCACCAACAAACAGCCACCATACAGGTCTTATATTTCAACAACACACTGATGTGGTATATAAAAAAGCCCTACCGCTATAATTTCAGGTGTGTTTCCAGCCTGATCATGATGACCCTGGTTCATCTACTACAACCCAAAATAAACACACAAATACAACTGTGACATATCAGGGAAATATTTATTTCCGCATTTAAATAAATAAAGAGCCACATATTTGTATTCATAAGCATAAAGTACCACGAAAAGCCACACCCTGTAAAAAGAAATGCCACAGTAAAGTAGAAAGAAAAACCATAAAGTAGAATGAAAATTCACTCAGCATCCCGCCTGTGAATCGTGTCAGGCCAAATGTTTTCATCTACATCACAAGCAATATTGATTGATCATGTACTATATTTCTATCATTGACAAAGTGACTTGTGAACGCCCAAGGGCATTTTATTGTCTTCCATCACACGTCTGAATTTCCAGCTGTCTAATGGCATTGTTTGTCAATATCATGTTTACAATCACAGTCTGTTTGCGTGCAGTCTCCATCAGCTAAGGGTGTACATATAGTTTTTTTGAAATACCATTTCCAATTTAACACATTATTACTTTGAACACCGTATTGCATTGTTATTATACATGACCTACGAGAGAGTAAAGAACACAAAAAACAGAGAAATTTTAATCTCAGTTATAAATGTTGGAATGACTGAGGCTACAACACAACGGCTGAAACAGCCTTCTTCATGCTCAACCCATGGTTGATCAAATGAACAGCTTTCTCATGCCCTTGCTCTCGCTGCTCAGTGCGGCTGGCAAGAGATTCATTTTGAGTGAAAACTAACAAAAATGTGCTTAGTGTCTAAGTTGACCTAAGAATTTGTGCCAGTTCAGATGTGTAAGGAGATTGAGGGCCTAAAAAATAGCCAAACAATCCTAAAACAATAGATATCTAAAACACGAATGGTAATGGGACCACCGTTTTAAGAACAGCCAAATCAGTAGAAATGGACAAATGGCTAAAGGTCACTAATCATTAAGAATTAATTAAAAATTAATAATTCTGTATATAAATATCAAACTTTGGCTGTCTATGACTCACCTGTCATGCATGGGGAGGTGTACAGTTTGGCACTGCCATAGAGGCTACCCGGTCCTAGTCTTGCAGTATAAAATCACGCTGGCCTGGGGAGACAAGCATCCCTGGGAACAGCCAAGGCCAGAGTGACGCAACTGGGTGTGGTTAAAGAGACCTCACTCAAGTGCACGCAATTATAGACCCACAGCAGAGCCTACTTGTTAGAGGGTTTTGTGGAACAGTTTTTGTTTGATATTTTTCTGTTTCTGTTCTGTTGTTTTGTGTATTCAGTTTGTTTGTATTTTGGTGTAATTGTACTGATAAAAAAAATACATAGGCTATAACCTGCAGCTCCTTTTCCCTTTGTATGATCCCTTCCAGACCAGGCACAATGATACATGCATTGGCAGAAACAAGCTTTTAAAAAAAAATTCTGGGTCTATACACTCAATTGCACAATTGCTGCTAGAGCTTAACAGAGACAGGTTAATTCTATAAGCCTCCTTTTTACATATTTTAAGTTTATTTTGCTATGGACTGGTATTATGGACTGGTATATCAAGTTTTCTAGATAAAGTGTTATCTGTACCTCTGCTACATTGAAGTGGCTTGAGATCATTGGATCTGTGTATCCTTGGCTAGTCCTGGGGAGTCCACGTTGTTGTCAGTTCTACTGAGGGAATGCGGAAGAGCTATGACGTTCTTTCAGAAAATTAGAGGGACACTAGGACCCAGCAGACCTTTGTCTTCCAGGTTGGTCTCCTTCAGTTCCAGATTCAGAACACAGTTAAAGTGCTCAGAGGAGAGTGCAGAGAGAGGGAGAGAGAGATAAACCGAGAAAGAGAGAAAGAGGCGACAAGTGAACCTTGTAGTCACTGTATTCACAACAAAAATAGAGATTCACTGCAGAATGGACAGATTAACCGGAGGGATTTAAAATTTTGAAGCTGAAGAACCAATCTGAAGAAGATCACGATTAAAAGGTTACAGTATGATTATTAATTCCTGCTGTGATTTTGGGTTCTGCTTGTCCGGGGGTCATTAGTATGTGGTCGTTGGCTGACAGCACTCCTGCAAGTGCCGTATTGAGGAGACATGCTGTCTCCATGTAATGAAATGCTGGATGGGACGGGATGGGACGGGATGGGACGGGATGGGACGGGATGGGATGGGGGAGATAGGATGTCACAGCCGGACACTCCGAGGTGGCTGATTGGGAGTTCTTTCGGCTCCTTTCTGTTCCACGGGAGAAACGGCACCCACATGATGAAGTGGCACTGTTTTCTGGTCCTGAGTGTTCTGATGTCTGGTATGCAAAGACAGCCATTAGGGACCTGTGAGAAGCACTTTAGAGTTCCCTTACACAAACTAGATCTAAACGAGAGGCATTTGTGTATGGCAGGATGTGTTCTGCTGATGGGAAACAAGTCTGTCGGCTCTGTCTGGGAGTCAAACAGCTGTAGGGAAAAGTGAGTCTCGTTATATAATCTGAGTGGCTGTGAAGCTGGATGCGTGTGTTTGGTGTGTGTGTGTGTTCTCTGGTGAATGTGTGTATATGTGATTGCAGACCACCCCCCCCCCCCCCCCAGTAGCTTTCAGGCTTTGGCTTCACCGTTGCCCCTGGAAACCAAGGTGATCGTTTCACAACTACCACCGTATGAATAACACTCCCCCGTCGACATTGTGAGCTGAACAGAAGCAGAACTCTGCTCATTCAGAGAACTTCCCTGGGCTCAGTCAGTGGATTCCCTGTGGATACACCATGAGGTGTGTGTTTGTGCCAGAGTGGGAAGTTGGCTATACCCTGAACACCCTGTTTGTAACAGGCTAGCAGGAACGTGTGAACAGACAAAACACGAAGAGCCTGGTGGCAGGGTTAACATGACCTCTAATTCATAGGCATTGTGTCATTGTGGCTGTCTGTCTTTGCAGTACTTTTAAACTATAATGGTCCAGTCACAGAATCAGAGATGCTGAGTTAGTGTTTCCATAAGAGTTTCCAGTATGTTAAACCACAGTGGCCAAGTCACCCATTGTCTTTTTCTTAGAGCCTCTATGGAAAATGTGAGCCCTGCTTTATGTTACAGCTATTTTCCTGCTGAAAAATGTCCCCGGGATGTTATTATTGGATAGCTATCATTCAGCAGATGAACACAGAAAAGTCGATGCAGTGGATGAGATAGCATTATATATAGTTGTAGTGCTGGAATTATTCTGGTTGGAAGCCATGAGACTGGAATGATTTCCCTTTGACAGTTAATAAAGGCTTTCACTGAATTGCCTGCAAAGCTATCTGTACTCTGAGGTTGTTGACGTCTCTTTGTGAGAACACATTTTCTATGAGCCTCCCTCATGTGGCCACTCCGAGGTGTGTAAAGCTTGACTTCTTTACACTTGTGAAAACAGAGCCACTGATTGGCTGTTCAGGAAGGCACAGGAAGTTCTGGGTTTCTAACAGCCACCCAGAGACACTGTTGCCATAGAGACAAAGATAAGCCTCCTTTCTCAAAAAAAAAAAGTCTGGATGTCATCACAGAAGCTGTAGCTTGTTCCCTCCTGCCAGGTCTGAAACATCACAGGGCAGCTGCCTCCTGAAGGTCAGGTCGGGGTTTATTTTTTCCCTCAGCTATTCAATGTCGCCTGCTCTCTCTGTGATTTTGAAATGCAAAAAAACTTTAGTTTTCTGCATTAATGTTCTGTACTGGATAGACACGAGTGGTCTTGCTCAGAGAAAGCGATTGGCCACAGATTTGTTGGTTATTTTGTTGTTGAAGAGGAGAGGGCCTGGCGATGTCCATTGGAGAAGTTGAGAAGCCGAGGGAGGCAGCAGCTATTTCAGCTATTTTTCTGTAACGGCAGGGCTGTCCGTGATACCAACACAGAGTCCAAGCTAATTGGTTTCCAGAGCCGCCCTTTTAATATAACTTCTAAAGTTTGTCTGTTCTCAACAGCATAGGGGGCCTGAAGTATAAGTATATTTTTTCTACTTTCTCTTTTTCAGTCATACAGATAGTGTGTCCCTCTTGGACAGTGGAGTGCAGCCAGAGAAGGAGCTGCACACGGCACTCAGTGTGGCAGTCTTCTTGTTGAAGGGATTTCCTGTAGACGGCCTTTTGTTATCTGAGGAAAGGCTGTTGGCAGGAAGTGTGTCAGATAGTTATTTTCTTTAAAGCAAAATACACACCGAGGGGAGCTTATTTAGACTCTTTGGGTTGCGTTAGGGTGAGGGTTAGGAAGGAATGGCTTCAGTCTAGATCTGGTGGAATTTGTCATCCTGACAATTCTCTCTTGTTCAGTGCTGTTATAGATTTCTGTATGCATTGGTATCTATCACATTCACATAGAACTCATATTAAATATCAATATTACATAGTTTATGTGATTTCAAATGTACACATGACTGTCCTATGACTGCATGTTGTGGCTGTATTGAACTATGCAACTACAATCATATAAATACATTTTATTTATTTATCTGCATCGTATGTGTGCTTAATATGATCTTACTTTTGTAGTTTCAATGTACTCTTATGCGAGAGGGACAGGAATTGTTATGGTCCTTGAAATGCTGTTGTACAGTGCAGTGGGCTGTCACTGATGGAAGGTGAAATCTGAAATTCTGGAGGTCAAACGTCTTTTCATTTAGCAACTTGTCTTGTCTGCTTCCTTGTCTGCCCTATATTTCAGAAAAAGCCAATGGCTTGCTCAGTGTTGCTCCGCCCCTCATGAAAATTAAATAACAGAGCAAGGCAGAATGCAGTGAAGCAAAATAAAAATGTCAAAACACCAGGAAACAACAGCAACAATGGCACCTGATGGAACCGGAGTGTAAACAAACATGACAAGACTGGAGCAATGTTATTCAAACTTTGCTTTTGAGCCTTTTTGTAAATCTATCTTACTTTCAAATTAGATTAAAAGAGACTTGCAGACTCGAAAAGCTACATATTCTGCAGCAAGAAGCGGGGTCATCTATGAGACTGTTTAACTGTTTCAGGTTCAATCTTTTGCAAAAATTTCAATCTTTTGCAAGACTCTTGATCAGATCATACTTACAGAATCCACACCATAAGCTGGACAAACTGAAGAAACTAAAAAGTTTGAAGAGGAAGTTTGGTGTCTGGATCTAGTTGTCGATGCCTACTATATTCCTAAAACGTCTTACTATTGCAGTGCTGCCTACTGCAGAGCTGCCTAACTATTCTGCCTGTCTTTGTGTCACTTGCCCTCTTCCTCTGGTTTAAGCTGTAAATTCTATCTTCTAGACCGTTCTTTTCAACACCGGACTGTTTTTGTCTCCACTGGACTGTTATTCTCTCAGATGGACCAATCTTCTCCACTGGACCGTTCTTATCTCAGCTAAACTGTTCTTCTCTATGCTGGACCGGGCTGGACCGTTCTTTACTCTGCCGAAACAGTTCTTCACTCAGCCAGACCATTCTTCCTTTTTTTTACCTTCTCCTCTCTCCACTCTTTCCCCCAGCACTGGCCCAGCTCTCTGGCCCTCTTCAGAGGAAAAACTAACCTCACATATGATGTAAGCCCTGGCTCCTACAGAGAAAATGATTCCACAGACAACACAGAACATTTTAACAGGGAGGAGTCTAAACTGGTGCTGATTGTAAGTACACTGAATTCTGTGGTTAAGAATGAGGTTGCCACAGTTGCTGCCTTTGATGTTAAAAAAACTACGATAGCATGTGTCTGTCTTCAGGAGGAAACAACAAAAACGAAAGGTTGAGGCCCAAGTCAATTTTAACAGTGGTTCTTGGGTTGCACAGGTCCCTCTTTTGGGGAGTAGGGACATTATGATTGGGGATAAACTATCCATCAGATTGAATTAAAGGCCTTGTAAGTCCTTGGCCTTGTCACAGAGCCCTGAATCTTGCCGATAAACAGATTGTTATGGGAGATTCTCCTTCACGCCATCATCCTCTCTATAGTTCCCCACAAGGACATATAGAACATACATAGGACATTTATGGCTTCTTGCTCTGCAGCTCAGGGTTAGGGTTGGGGTTGGAGACTACTAGACTGAGCTTCTCACTCTTAGCTGGGGCTGGGGCTGTGATGGAGGACGCACACCATAGTCTATGGTCATACAAGAGGGAGGCTCTGTGCCCCCAGTCAGTCCTAAACCATAGTCTTTCCAAAATCAGAACTTTTGATTTTATTTTTTAATTCCTGCCATCGGTCGATTATCCAAAAGTATGCCTCAGAAGGTTAGTCAACTATGTTCTAGGACTTCAGGAGAATCAAATCATTTTCATCTCTCAACTGGCAGACTGTTATCAGTGTAATATTTCATTGATATTGCTTTCATTTCGCCCTGTCACCAAGCAGACGGCTTCACTGTAGAGCATTTGAACAGCTGTATTTTACCAGTCTCTCCAAGAGAGACACTGTTTCCTGAGGCTCTGACAGAATACCACCCACACCCTGTAACCTATAGTTACCATTTCGTAACAAGACCTTCTACCTTTAGAAAAAGTGAAAATGATGCAATCCTCAGGAAGTGATTGATTCCTCTCAGTCTCAGAAGTTGTTTCAGTCATTGTTCACATCCTGTATAGCTGGTACATTGTTTTACTGCCCAAGGACATGACTGGAAAAGTGTTTCATCTTGTAGTTAGTTGTGTTTTCTTGTTAAATTATTCATTTATTTAGAAGTGGGAGCTTGCTGTTTGATGTCCTTCAAACCCTTGCTTTGTTTTCTCCTTTTAGTGTCTTTAAACCATGGCATGAACAGCAAGATTTCTACGTGCCTAGCGCAGCCTGGTACCACGAAAACTCACAAAGCCACCAGCGCTGCACATGCTTGCGATGTGCCCAGCTTGCCTGGCCTCCCCAGCATGTCTTCCCAGAGTGCCATTCACCCCCGCCCCGCTCTTCTCCATGCCGCAGATAATGGGCCCTTTCTTCAGTCCCACTTAGCACGGTGCCTGCGCTCCACTTGACCAGCATTCACTCAATAACCACGCATTTCCCAGGGCGGACGAGCTGCTTTCAACACGCGCACAGTTTGGAGCCGTGAATAAGCTAATCACAAGAGTGAAGGGAGGCAGTCCTGTCGAGACCAAAGCTGCCAATGATGAGGATTACATTGCAGATTGCCCCTTTGTCATGAAGTTCAGTGGCATCTAGGCTCCTGCTTCTTTCTGTAACACATGTAGCTTTTCCAGTCTGCATGAACTGTACAGGAGAATTGTCTTGTGTCAATAAAGGAGAATTCGGTTGCCAGGCCAGTGAGATGAGGTGCACTGTGTTTTTGTTCACTGGTTAGTTTGAACAGTGGAAGTTTGAGTGGGAATTGATGCTGCTCTGACCCCCTTTTCCCCTGCACAACATTCGTGTTCTTGTTTTTGGTCACTGCATTGCACTTCCAGACTGACTGTTGTAAATTCACACTCCCTGGTTATTGTATCGTACTTCCAGGCTGTTTGTCGTCATTTCTCACTCTTCCACTGTGTTTTTGGCAGTGCCTGTCAAATGCTGTCCGTTTGAGGGCAGGATGACTTTAAAACGCTTCCAATGGCCCAACACTATTTTTCTCTGTCCCTTCTCTTGATTAAAAAAGGGGAAATGAGCTTGAAAGAGTATAAGTAAAAGCAGTAAAAAATAGCTGCCAAATAAAACTTTACTATCTTTCACCACTGCAAGTCATGATTCATTAATAATCACAGAACTGAGCTCCATCCCAAGTAGCATCCATTTTTATAGTCTCTGTCAGCTTACACTACTTATTAATGTAATGGGCTGTGATTGGCTGTGTCTAAGTGGGCTGGGCCGATAAAAAACAGGTGTTTCCCTTGTGAGTCTGTGGATACTCAAAAGCACTGGTTACACAAAGTGGAATGTCGATCCCTTTGCTCTGACATCACCAGCTCCAAAACTTAAGCCACATGTCCAGCAGCACTTTTGCAGACCTTAACATGTGATTACCCCTGTCAATGTGGCAGGTTCTTTATTAAACACCTCTGTTATGTTCCTCTGGTGTTGGGACAGAAACAGGGGTGGGAGAAATACTGCCTTGTCAGGGAGGGAAGGGAAGGGAAAACACAGCAGACAATTAAGAGCCGGATTCCCACAATCAAAGCAGATGGGCGTCTCATTAACTGTTTATTATCCATGCCAGAGATAACATGAGAACAACTTGAGTTAATTAAAGCCTAAATTAGCATGCAGTTCACCAATTACAATTGCAATTGCGTGTCTCATAGAAAATTACTATCTTGTATATTACCTTTTTCTGTCTGGGAACTGTTTTTGAGAATTTTATACATAACTTTTATAAGTTTATTTAATTCTGTCTTAATTGTCTGGTTCAGCAAGCCAAGCAGTATGTGCCATCCAACCTGCTTTTGTCTCAGAGCTCTGCCTTCACCCCTGTTGCCATGGTGTTATCAACAAGAGCAAACTTTTAGCTTGTTACAGCCAGCCAACGCTGCTGTTTGTAGAAGATCGGTGAATGAGCTGCCGGCTTTATATTTCTGAGGTCTTTTAGACTGTGCTTAATCTGCCCAGGAAGCTTTTCCACTATATGGTTTTTGAATTTTTTTATTGTTTTCATATGTTACTGCAGTGCAAAATTACACTGAAAGTGCTGTATTTCCCTCACATGCAGAACAGTTCATGGTGTTGAATTTAGTTAGTAAAGGATCTGACTGAGATAGATTATTTCTCATTGCAAAGGGAGATAAAGGACAGAAAATCCAGATTACCACCACTTTGTACTTTCCAACTGTATTTCACGGTCAGCTAAAACAGCTGTTTTTGCATTAATCAATCCAGGCAGAGTATTTATTTTTCATATTGTCAATGCAAAAAGTTAACCGAGAATGAAGACCCTGGGACACCAATCTTTTTAGCTGAAGAACTGCCATGTTTCTGGCTTCAGTGTCTGCTGGGTGATGATGTGGCTTTAGGCCCTCTGATGTGCTCGCAGCAGCCAAGGATTGCTTGCAAACACACCTGCCTGATCTTCTACCTACAATCAGAGGAGACAGCACTCTGCAATTAGTCCCTCAATGGCTCATCAGACGGCTACAAGAGCAACACTCTCTTTTCAACTGAGTTAGTCATCCCTCCAATCTTGCCAGGCAGCAATTTTGGAAGAGAGGGTTTGCTAACAATCTCACCCCATACCTCCGTCTCTCCAGGGCAGGGGACAGGCTCAGTAATGGTTGATGCGTCGATGGTCCTAGAGGAGCCTCACAGACAGAAGTCCCACTGGACTGGATACCCTGTCCCTGCAGTTCCCAGCCACATATGTCAGAGGAGGATTGTGGAATCTGTGTGCCAGAGCTGCAGCGAGAGGCAGTGGCAGTTTGACCACAAAGACAAAGGAAATCACCGAAGGTGCCACCCATGGCCTGGCTGGGATTGGCGTCGTCTCAAGTACTTTGGGTATCAGCATCCTAATGAGACCCTGCACACACCATCCCATGTAGGGTCAGCATTCAAATCATAATATTTTAAAGGATAGATACAATAATGTTTGTACTCCCTTCATTACCTTAATAATAGGTAAAATGACTACAGTCTAAAAATATGAGGACAAAGGGTATGTTTGTTTACTTGGTAACCTCTTTGAAAGGAATGCCAGAGGGTTACACAAGTGCAATCACAGATACTGTAAATCTGTGATATCCTTCATACCTGGATTACTTGGGCTTTGACATAATGGCAAACTGCTGGGATTATAGCCCACGTGCGAGTCTATTTGTTTCATTGTCTTGATCCCCAGAGGCTCATGGTTTTCCCAGCTTCCCTCAGTGTCATTTGAATGTAACAACCTCAACAAAACTACCTGTGACACAAGTGTTTACAGTTAATGACGTTCACCTTTGCGTGCATGTTATTTCATCGAGGAATTACCCATTTGTGGGTATTTAACCTTAACGTGAATCCAAAGCAGTGAACAACATTCTAATTAGGCTGTGCCAGCGCTTGAACAGTGTTTGCTATACTGGCTGTCTCTCGTTTGTCATTAAAGCCTGTATCCTGCGGGACTGCAGTGCTGGAATATCGGGTAGCACCAATGGTTGCAGTGGCCCTTAAAATTGCAGCCTTCATTTTGTACATGTCTGGCAGACCATCCTCAAACGGCTTTGGGAGAATGCTGGTCTCAGTCTGCATGGAAATTCAAAGAATCACGTGCACCAAAAAACTGATTGTTGAACTCATCTGAAAGAAACAGAAAAAGAAATGTTAAAAAAGTCAAACAAAAAAGTGCAAAAACTTTTGGTGGCTGCCATATAAAGCACTCTTTTTGTTTGATGTAAATACGTGAGAGAAAAATACTTAAACAACACACACACAAAAACACACATGCTTCAGCTTTACCCAGTGAAAAAACAAACATTATTTTTGTTTTCTCTCAAGAACCTAAACAGTAACGACAAGCACTGAGGCCAGTGACACATAATTGTGTGTTATGGGGCTCCATCCCAGATTGTGTCAGGTTTATTAGTGCTGGGTTTATGACAGTAGGGGCGCCTACTCCCCCCCACCCCCAGCACTGGTACAGAGAAACACGGCGTATTACCGCCAGAGAGTGACCGAAGACCTATGATTTAGCTGCACTGATTAAAGATTTAGGTGGTGCTTTACAAGCTCATCGAGCAGGAATTCTCCTTTTTCACTGGACTGAGAGTGGAGGGACATGCCACGGTACATGCACACTGTGGCACGAGGAGAGAGAAAAGGATACCCTTGTTACCCTGGCTGTGCCTTACTGTCACTAAGGAAGGGACTTCACACTCACCCATACCGCAGTACTAAAAGCTAAAATAGTCCACTCCCTATCGACAGTATCAGCATTTTCTCATTTCCAGTAATTTTCTGGCACCTACTTCTGTTGTTAATTCATCAGATTATAGGCCATTATCAGCTACTATTACAGCAGTGAAGTAAGAGCAAGTTCTGGTCAGCTCTGTGTCTGTCAGATACCCTTCGTTTGGACTTATTTGAATATGTACAAGCAGAAGCCCCCCCCTCCCCCTTCTCTCTTTCTCTTGGGTGAATGCGTCGTACAGCTGTTGTTGCTGCCTTCCTTCTCTGATTGAAGTAAAGTGAGCTGGGGAGTCCCAGTGGCAGCAAGACTTGAACAATAACAGTTTCTCCAGAATACTGGAGTGCCCCCAGTCTGTGTTCAGCACCTTTAATAGCAGGGTTTTTTGTTATTGTACTAATGAAAGACAGCACACATCAACAGTGCAGACCTCTGAATATCCTCCCAGGAGTGAGAGGCAGCAGAAACCAGCCTTCCCATTGGGATTTGTGGTGGAGGGTGGCGTTTGCCTCTTGACACCGGCTACAGTTTCTGGAACGATTCAGTGTCCCAAGGCAATTTTCATTCAGGTGTGACCTTGGACAGTTCAAATGAGCTGTAGTTGAAGTATGCTTGTACTTCTTGTATTTCTTTTTAAGAGGAGAGCTCATACAAACAAGTGGGTTCGCTGAGTAGTCCGTGAATTATTGAGCTATATGGATACATGTAGCATCAGCAGGACCCCTTGTACAGAGCAAATACCAGTCATCTTTAATATCTGCTGGATATACTGAACTTGAGTCAATCTCAGTATCACAATCAAGACTACAGGGGTCTTTTCCCATCTAGAATTTGAACCTGCAGCCTTCGGTCAAGACCCATAATCGCTAAGTAAGTGCAGATCTTTGTTGTTACGTCAGGTGAATTGAATCTGTTGGAGCAGTGTCTTCATTTTCATTAAGTGACTCTCTGGAGGCTGTGCATCTGTGGCTTCCTCCTAACTGGGTTTCCCCTGCCGCTGATACACAGGCAAATTCAATTTTCCTGTCTCTCTGGGACTCTTCGGAGGTTCGAAACTGATGCGCGCAACAGTCGCAGTACCTCTGCTGGGGATGGAGGGGGATTGACCCTGCACCAGCATCCGACAGAGCTTGTGAAACACCCTCCCATTCGTATTGAAGTAGACGAGAGGCATAGAGTGGATAGCCTCACGCCTCGTTCGTGTCCTGGGGGAAGGGTTAGAGAGAAGGCCCCTCCAATTTTTTGCTGTGAGGATAATGCTGCCGCGTGTGATTGTCTATCACACGCTGGTCTTTGACCTTGAGTGAAATGTGCTATTTTAGCTCCGCAGAGGTGTCGAACTCCATCTCAGTCTCAGCATGACCATGGGATATGGAAAAAAACTCAGGGAAATATTTAATCTGAACCTGTAGCTTTTCCCTTTCTGTTGAGAAAACATATCTTTAGACTGGATGGCAATGGAACAGAATTACGGATAAAAATTATATTTATAAAGGTTTAGAGAACTTTAGAGCCCTTTGGAGCACTTTTTTGCAAAGCCTTCCATTCCAAACAGTATTTCATCCTTAAATACCCTGGTTCTTTGGTGCGGTCAGTGTGGAGAGAGAGTTTTCTTCCTGAAAATGAGCCCATTGTGGGTGGAATTTATCCCCACCAAAAAACAGAATCAGAAAGAATAAATAGGGTGTTTAAAACCCATTCAAATGTCTGAGGATCTGAAGATCAGATGTTCTCTGCGTTAATTCCACTTTCCATCTTGCTGATTCCTCTGTGCAGTTCCATTGTTCATAGAAGCTCTTTAAAGTCAATCCCCTTCCTCTCCTTTGGCGCAAAATATACGCCCTGGAGCGTGTCTGTTAGGGGGGTTGGCGCAGCCACAAAGTTGCATTAGAGGGTGAATGGCAGGGGAAGGTTGAGACCTTAAAGAGAAAGTAACCCTGACTTACCCCACTCACAGAATCATAGAAGTAGTGGATGGTAGGCTAAGTGAATGGGGAGGTGGTGCTCAGACAGTCTGAATGCATTAACAAAAATTCCAACAAATAACCAGACACAGGCTTATATTTATGAATTTTCAGGGCAACGCATAATTTTGCACTGGAGTACAGAGAGGAAATAAAAAAGGAGATTGAGCCTAGCCCTGGCAAAAAAAAAAAAAAAAGGTATTGGAATGATGGATAATAATGCTGTGGCACAGGCCAATGGAAATTAAGATGAATGTTCCCGGTCCCGCGGGGTTCTTGGGTGAAAGAATTAACACAGGTTGTCATTCCACCCTTAGCTGTACAGTTGCCATGGTAACCAAAGGCGATACATTAACAGGGCTCTCGTGTGCACCTCTCCTCCATCAAAACCTCTCACTATGGGGTATTAGATGGCAGGGCTGAACCCAGATTTCTCAAGTAAACAAAACTCGTAGTTGTCTTTCATATGAGCTCTGAGTGTACAAGTGGGGGTAAGAGCAGTAAGGATGCAACATTGAATATGTTGTTGCTGTCATTTTTGTAACAAGGCAACGTATTCCATGAAAGCTTCTTATGAACCACAGAATAAAATTCAATTTTAGAAATACAACACGGGTTTCTTTTGTAATGCATAGTGTAAGACAGTAGAGTAATGAATGATAAAGAGCCTTTCTATTGTTACATATATTTTAAAAAATCAATGTCATAGAACTTTAAATGATGAGATGTGTGAGAGTGAAACAAGCTGGGGAATTGGTTACCTCTGTAAAGATTTTTCAGTGTGCATTTAAACATGGAGACTTATACAGCTTATACAGAGGCAAGAGAAGCCAAGAAAGTCTTATTTCCCTTTTTTAGCTGAATGGCCAAAACGTGTATGAAATCAGTGAGCAGTGTATAATGAATGTTTGAGTGAGCAATATGTATAACAGTGGTCTGCAGTGAGTGGAATAGTGTGAGTATTAGTGAATAGGGTGAGTCTCAGTGAAGAGGGTGAGTGAGTGAATCATAATGAATAGGGCGAGATTCAGTCTCAGTGAATATGGCAAGTGTGACTCTTATTGAGTAGGCACTTGGTGAATAGGGTGAGTGTGAGTCTTTGTGAATAGTCTGAATCTTAGTGAATAGGGTGAGTTAGTTTGAGTTTCCATGAATAGGGTGAGTGAATGGGTCTTAGTGAATTGGGTGAGTGAGTTTCAGTCTCGGTGAATAGGCTCAGTGAGTTTCAGTCTCAGTGAATACGATGAGTGAGTGGGTGGATCTTAATGAATGGGGGGGTGACTAATCAGTGTTTAAGTGACCAGAGTGAGCTGAGTTGGTTAGAAGTTTATGAATGTGCTGCATGTGTAACTGAGCAGTCTGGTGTAAGCGTATATTATTAGTCAACAGTGTTTGCTAGCATTGTGAGAGTTAGTAGAGTGTGAGAGCAGTCTGAGTGTGAGTGATTAAAGTGAGAGGGCAGTTTGAGTGAGCAGTCTGAGCGTCAGTGAGCCAAGGGAGAGAGCAGTCTATGCGTAAGCGATTTAAGTGAGAGGGCAGCGTGAGAGAGCCGTCTAAACGTGAGCAATTAAAGGGCAGTGTGAGTTGTAGTGAGCAGACTGTAGCCCTCCACCATCCTTCGCCTGCTCCTGCACTTTATGGGCTGACCTTGGACAGATATCACCAGATTTTATGAACAGACTCTCCAGAACTAATGAGCATGTGTCATGCTACAGCAAATAGAGATATCCTACCTGCAGCGGAAGGGTTTTCATGTTTTTATCTTTATGTTGTTCTCCCTGATTAAATAAACTGCAGGAGGCTCATTGATTTAAGAAAGGCATACGTAATCTGTTAATGAACCAAAGAGTAGTAAATCTGACCTCTAATTGTTATATACAAAGGAACATTTATTTGTTGCTATAGCACTTTCCACTAAAACCGCCATGCAATTTTAATGAGGTTGATGTAATAGCTTATTCACTTAATCTTGGGGGCAGATCACTATTGGGTAAAAACTCAAATAAAATTGTAATAACCTAAGCAGCTATTAGCTGATGCTAACCCTGTTTGTCAAGTCCAGGAAACCATTACTCGATAGTTGGCTTTGGGCATGAATTTATGATATGCTTTGCACAACCATAGAAAGAGCAGCTAAAAATCTCATCCGTGATTAAGACAATATTGTTGATAAATCGCTGTGCATTTGCCCTGCGGCGAGATGTTTCTGAACAACAATTAAAAGTGTTGGTGTTTCTCATCTGAGGGGCCATGCGAACTGAACTGGAGATATCTGTGGCACTAGTTTATTTTACTGAAAGCGGAGAGAATCCCTCTGATGTGCTGTGGACTTTGTGAGCACTAACTGTTATCTCCGAGCCCAGTTAAGATAAGAAACTGAGCTGTAGTCTGCTACCCCTCAGCAGTTTACACTAAAGGGTTTGTTAATTCATTCTTTTTTTTTACAATTAACTCATATTGTTTTTAGAAGCAATAAAAACAGTGACTTCAATTGTAATAATACATTATTTAGTTGAATTGGTTTATCTTCTCTGGTATGCATCTAAGATCAGTACAGTGGTTTATAGTGAAACTAGTTCGGTGGAGTGGCAAACACAAAGTTTCATCCAATGAGAGAACAGAGGGTCGGCACTCGCCAGACAGGTTGCTAGTGCATGACATGTGACACCCATTTGAGGAGGGATTTGTTGGCAACTCCCTCCAAAGACAGAATTTCCTCAGGTAAACACGGGGAAGATGAGTCAAGGCTTGTCAGAGGTCTGACCTAAATTTGTTGGGTTTCTCTCTACACTGTCCTACTCATACCTCGTGTCTATTTTGTCACATGAAGCACAGCTCTTGGAATACTTGTTCAGGATTACAAATAAACCAGGTCCGGTCAGAAAAGCAGAGCACTGGATTACCGACCCATGAGTGTGAAACAGGGGTAGGAGGCTGGAGCTGGGCTTTCTGGGGACAGAAGCCAGCTCAGGACACCCTTGGTAGAGCACCCTTCTCTCTCACCACAGCAGGCCAATCAAAGTAACTTGCAGAAGGAATTCCCTCTCCAGGTTAAAGCAAACACCAAAATGTTGCCCCAGGGCTTTGAAGAAGGAACAGGAGAAGGTGCTCCATTGGGACCACTGCGGGCACAAATATTGCCGAGTTTACACAACGTCCAGGCCAAGCACCTTGCTTGTTTAGTGGCTTAGTGAAAGAAACACACAACAAATACTCAACAAAAATTAAACGGCCATCTCATAGCGTCTAAAACTAAATTACGGTGGGTTTCTGAATGGGACCTCCAGCAGCAACAGCAGATAAAAAGATGTTAATACAAACTTAAAGGTTAAATGTCTGATATCAATTTCCAAAAGCCAAAACCTATTAGTTTCTATTATGTACACACAATAATTCTATGAGACATCTGGTTGATCCTAGAGAAAATAGCAGGATAATAACGACAGGGTCAACACATTGAATAGGAACATTACTGTGCAATACAAAGTAATTTTCAATTTCCCACTTAACCACACCTTTAGACCTTGGACTTCTGTTTATATTTTGGGTTTAATTGCCAATTGAATTGCTAAATTGAATTTCCATTCTCTGATGGCACATTTTTGGGACAGAACAAACAGCCATGATAACTCAGGAGCCTTTTCCTGGTGACCGCTGTCCTGGGTGGGTGCCCAGAGCCTCAGCCAGATGGGAAATAGGGGGTGTCGCTGTGGTAGTTGTAATCCGGACAGACTTTCTGTACCAGTTTGTAGTCAGTGCTGTAGAAGGAGATGTAGATGCAGATGACTTTGAAGGGCTTGGAGCAGAGCCAGGAGACGTGACTCTGCGTCTGGTCCTGGAAGCACGTCTTTGACGGGTCAAAGTTGCAGAGCGTGTTCTTGGTGGACTTGTCCACTTTCTCGTACTCGATGCGGCAGTTGAAGGACTTGGAATCTTTGGCATCGATGACGGACTGCTGCGCTGCCAGGTCGAACTCCACGATCTTGGTGGGCGGCACCAGGCTGACGGACACGTTCCCCTGGCCGGTGGAGTTGTGGCGGAAGTAGACGCTGAAGGTGCCGTTCCCGTGGTCCACAATCTTCCCCGTGATCAGCAGGTTCAGCTTCACCGTCTTGATGTTGGACTGGAAATCCCCCCAGCCGAACATCTTCTTGAACTTGCCCGTTTTGACCATGGGTCTCCTCTTGGCACGCAGACGGGACTCCTGGAGGTCCGTGGAGTTTCGGAGCCAGTCCCACAGGTCCTGTTCAGAGTAGGGCTCAGGCGTGTCGTACCGCAGGTCCAGGGCAGAGGTGTTCTCCTTGCCGTGCAGAGTCTCTGAGAGCAGGCGGCTGATGGACAAGTCCTTACTGCTTTCGCTCCATATGTGTTTCAGTGTCGATTTGGGGCTCCCCGACTTGAGGAGGTCAGACTTGCCTGTGGAGGAGGCATGGGCGTTCGCAATCTGCCAAAAGACAAGAAAAAGACGCATTCATCGAGCTGTCAGACGCATCAAACTCGCGGCGCGTAACGTGATGCGTTTTGTATAACAGAGTGAAGGAGGAAGATCGTTTTTCAAAGCCTATTGATTTATTTTTATCGATTTGCGCGAGATTTATTACCAATTCATATTCAAAGTGGTTTTCCCCAAGCGCAGAAAACAGGCAAGTTTAATGTAATCAATCACAGCCCATTTCAGGGAGAGAACGCGACGATCTGAGTTTTAGAAAGAATACTGTGATCTCTCAGTTGGTGTGTGTGATATACCCCCTTAGCACTCTTTCAACTGTCGGGCACAGGGGAATTGATAAAAGCAGTGGCTATCTGTTAGATTCATGAGTTAAAATTAGGCCATTAATTGCCGAACGCACTTGACTTGATGACGGATGAGGCCCCTGGCTCTCCCCATTTAACACAGATAGACGGATGGAGGTCCACGCAACACTCAATAAAGAGCAGTGACATTGATTGCCGGATTCCTACTGTAAAACATGACAGCAGATTTGTCTCTGTGACAATTTGCATTTAGGAGGGTTGCTCCCAGGATCAATGGGTATCCAATGAGGTCACAGAGGTCTACGGGCAGCATTACCTCACAGACACTGTCAGCATGGTTAAAGGGTTAAAGGGAGAGGTTCACACAGGATGTCAAGCTTGTTCAAATGCACTGAGATTGTGTCACTTTTGTGTAGCTTTCCACTTTATATAGGCCTTTTAGCAGCCTAAGGTTAAATTGTTAATTAAGCACGGCTGAGGTAACACATGTTAGCAGCAGAACTTAGCAGGAAATAACTCACAGCTTGCAAAAAGAGAGGATGTTAATGCAGACCAATTATTTGTCTGTGGTTCGGCTCTTCAGATCACCCCGTCTGCACAGCTGAGAGTAGCTCCGGGTTCGAGAGTGCCGCCTCTCAGAGGACCCCTGTGCTTCAAGGGATCTGGGGCAATCTTACAAGCGTTTTATTTATTTATTTATTTTAAACGCACCGGTTCACCCCACGGTTTTTTCAGGCACCAGTGTTTGGTAACGTCGTGATCGGCAATACAACTCAGAAAGAGGAAAAGAGCGGCTCCTGTTGCATTCTGGGACTGCCGCCGATAAACACACAATATGCTTCACAGCAACTGTCGATTTCCACTTGAAGTTAGAGCTTTTTACTGTAATGAAGACTTTTAATCACTGTTACTATTTCTGCTCGTTAGTTGTACTGCCCAGGCCGAACTCACAGTTTCTCAGAAAATCAGGAGCGATTGCAGCCCTCAGACCTCTGTGGTTATTGTCTGTGGCAGCGGAGGAAAGGCCTAGAGACTGCGGGTCAGCGTCTGTTGAGCATTAAGCCGGCCTTGAGGAGAGCCATGTTCTGCTGTTCCAAGGAAGAGGATCGGTTTTCAAAAGGGTTGGCATTTCGTAATTAGCATGCATTCTGGACACTAAGAGGCATATTGGAATAGATGATACTTCTCCAAAGTGTGCCAACGACACATATATGGCAATTACATCAGGCCTGTGCTTGCCGCGTATTAATCCTGTGGGAATCGTTAAGCGCCATTAGTGTCAGGTAATATTCCATAAAGGAAAAGACAATAGAGAGATGAATCAGTAACGTTATTATCAGCCCGTTTTTATGGATGGAGGCGGGGCACTTCGGCTGCACCAAAGTGAGTCCAAAAGACGGCCTGTTCTGGTTTTCGCAGTCCGGTGGCTAAACCCTGCCTCGTGTAAACCACACAACGTAGCACCACATTCTCTGAGGGCCGTTCTAAGTGGACCATCTGGAGATCCTTCTAATGAAGTTACTAGAGGTTCCGCGTTGTAATAAAGGTTAGCTGATGAAAAGGAACAGCTGACACAGAGCGTTAAAAAAACACACAAAAAAAACATCAGTTACAATGTCGGCCAACGTTTACTGTGCCTCAGTCTGGGTGTGCTGATCTGAAGAAATGAAGGGATTCATATGCGTCAATAAACCAACTGACATTACAGGTGCTTAAACTCGATATAAAATAGTCTTGGATTATTACTCTTACAAAACATTAACCATTTAACCATACTGTCCTGTAAACAGCGCACTCTTAAAAAGGGTTTAGAATTTTTTTTAAAACCTTTAATAATAATAAGCTTCCTGGTTTTAGAATACCAATAACCAGGGTTAAGTATGTCACATATCTATAACCTCTGCTTCATGTTTGTTATGTCATATGTTATATATTCGCCAAGGTCTGCTTTATTCAGGCTGCCTGTTGTTGAGAGAACAGTGGGGAGAAGGTCGTACATATCAGCCCCCTTAACTGCCCTCACAGCTCCGCCCCTTAACTGCCCCCACAGCTCCGCCCCTTAACTGCCCTCACAGCTCCGCCCCTTAACTGCCCTCACAGCTTCGCCCCTTAACTGCCCCCACAGCTCCGCCCCTTAACTGCCCTCACAGCTCCGCCCCTTAACTGCCATCACAGCTCCGCCCCTTAACTGCCCCCACAGCTCCGCCCCTTAACTGCCCTCACAGCTCCGCCCCTTAACTGCCCTC
>JAOVYW010073245.1:0-20385 GCA_025775045.1 Hiodon tergisus
GTGTGTGTGGGGGGTGTGTGTATGCATGTGTGTATGCGTGTGTGTGGGGGGGGGGGCTTGTGTGTGTGTGTGTGTGCGTGCGTGCGTGTGTGTGTGTGTGTGTGTGCATGCGCGCTGGAGGAGTGGACTTGCCTGCATCTGTCTGTCTGCTCATTGTGTGATCTCTTGGCACCCATTGGCTGATGGGTGTCCACTTGCTAACGGGAAGCATAGACATTGTAGCTCCATCTGTTCAGCTGCTTATTGTGCAACCTGCCTGCCTAGGAAAAGCCTGAGGTCTGAGGTTTCCCCGTCAGCCAGGCACTGGAGCCAGGAAGCAGTGCACTACAAAGAAGCTGATGTGTTTATACCTTTCCTCCAAATGCCTGTTGTATTTCTGGTTTGGAAAGTTAAAAGCAGAGGAAACCTGCTGAGGCTTTTCATTTTTATTATTTTGCAACCAAGCTGCCCACAGGTTTCTACAAAGCTTGCATTACACACAGGAATGAGAAAAGTTTCTTCCAGAGTTCTTTCCTAGGAGTTCCTTTTGTTTCTCCGTATTCAGCAAAGGACCCAGTGGTGAGTAAATTATCATCTTTACACATGACTTTAAATCTGTGACGTTTTGCCTGGTTTAACACGCTGAGCAAATCACTTTTTGTAGCGATGGACAAATGATCAAGGGTCTTGGTGCCCATTTTTGAATTAATGCACTTACAACAAACTGGATGTAACATTTTTTTTAAAGAGGTCTTTTGAAGAGACTATGATTTGCCAGCTACTAGTGGATTTAAAACATTTTAGAACTAGTGATTCATAAATTCAGTTGAACTTTACTTTTTTAAAGCGGACTCTTTACAACTTTCTGAGTGAAACTAGTACGTCAAACAAGGATGTTTCATAGTTGTTGCATAGTTTCGTTTTTTAACCAGATTGCTGGGCCCCGTCCTTTTCTGCACCCAGTAACTGGTGGGTTTTTAACGGCCAGAAAACAGGGTCATCGATTTTTGCAAAAAGTAAACTAAATATAATCAAGTTCTGTTGTGACCCCAGGATGTTGCCAGCTTCCCCAGTTCAATATGATTTGGTGGATGCAAGTGGAAATTATGACCGTGTAAGGAATACGAGTCGCCACAGGACGGACAACACATTGCCAATTTAAAAGTAAACAACAAATGAATTGAAAAGCTCTGGATATAAACAACCACAGCCACCGAGTGGCAAACTTCCCTGCACCAGCAATGAACACGCTGGTGGTTTTAGCCCTTGTATTGTTGAATTCGAAATTCAATTTATCTCTCATATGTAAGAAAAGTGTCGTTCTTCAATGGACCAAGCCAAATTTCCGTTTCAGTTTCACCCCTGTGACCCGTTGTCCCAGGGGGTGGGGGGGAGTGGGGCACGAGCAGTGGGCCTATTGTAACAGTCCAGTAGAGAGGGAGGACACTAGTTGCAGGTCCCATGTGACCCCAGGCAGACATCTGTTACCCTCCTTCGCTGTGGCCGCCTCTTCCCTGGGACGCCCCCCCCCTTTTGTTTGCGGGCTGGCTGCTCAGACGGCACCCCAACTTGTCCCACAATGGCCATTAAAACCGAGCGGGGGGGGGTATCTCTCCTCCACCTACAGGCATGTGTTACATATTCATGACAGCAGGCTGTGACTGGAGCAGGGCGGGGCCGCATCTGGAGGTCAAGCCCAGGGAGGCGCGCGTTGTACGGCAGACCGGAGCTGGAAGCGTAGCTTGCCTCCAGGATTCGAGAGAGACGTAGAGCGACGTGTAGAGAGGAGAGACAAACATTTTGAACTTAGGATGCCAAAGTAAACACGGGAAGTCAAGTAATAATGCTGGACAGGACTGTCCCGTGAAAGACTTGGAATAGACTTTTGTAAGCTAAAATTGCATTCCAAAGATTACGGAATTCAATGTTACTCTGAAATGAAATATACATTTAACTGTGTCAAGGCCAGTGTTTATGGGTTTTGTTTTAACTCATTAGGTTTCTTCATTTTGTATTAGAGCTACAAAAGTTCCCCAAAGAGTTGCATGTACAACTTAAGTCTGTTTAAAACAAAGTACTGGAAATATTTATGCAGGCTTTCTGTCACTGAGTTTAGGTGTATTAGTAAATACAGCTCTGTGTTGTGAAAGGGCAACTTCACGTAAGCCCACGGTAACCTTGGTAATGCTGTTACTGACGGGAGGCTATGGAAGCTGAAACGTTGTGATGGACAGGCGTCGATTTATTCACCCACCTTCAAGACTACAAACAATCTGTCAGGTAGACTGTGACTCAGTCCCGCGCAGTCCCTCTCCTCGCCGAGAGGAGAAACCCCTACGCTGCTGCCCGTGCTGGTTGCAGGCCCTTGCAGAACAATGCCCTGCATGGGGACCCAAGATTGGGTTGGCAGCTGCTTTGTTCGGGGGTGGGGTGGTGATCGTGGTGGTGGTGGTGGTGGTGGTGTGGGGGGGTCAGCCAGACACACTCCAGCCCCCTTGCCGCCTTTGTGTGCTCCCTTTTGTGGGCCAAGGAGGGGGGACAAATTATTCAGGCTCTGTTGTGGCATTCATGGGGACATGCCTAAGCCACCGCAGCCTAGCAACCGCAAGCCATGTTGCTAAGCAGCCCCCTTGTCCAATGCACTCCCCCTGACCCACCCCTTTAATGGGCGGGTGGGTGGACGGGTGAGTCGGTAGCAGGGTGTGATCTGCAGGCCAGCGGCTTGGCAATGCAATCAGCTCCTTTCACCTGGGCATGGTCACAACCGCACTAAAGCAGAGGACTGTCGCATGTTGGGTTTCCAGGCAATATTCCTATCCCGGGGGTTGCCAGGGTACTGTGAGGATTCAGGGAAGTTTCCTTGGCGATCTCATGGTAGCAGGGCTGTGCATGGACTTGTTGCTGAGTTCAAACGGCAGGGAGTGAGAGATGAAGAGGAAAATACCCGGAGCCATGGCGGTCAGCTCACTGAAAGCCGTGGTAGTGGGGAATAGTCAGAGACCAGTTGTGCTGTTACAAGACTGAAGTGAAAACTGTACTGCTCAGCCACCCAGGGACAGGATTTAGTCTTGCAGTGGAGAGGCATAACCTCTCCTTCCTCTTTCTTCTATCTGTTTATTAGTGGTGACTGACTGTAGGAGTCAGACTTTTTAGGGCGTTTACTTTTTGATTCAAATCAGAACCAATATTGTTTATACAATTGCTGTTGATAGAAGTATCGTTTGTGGAAATTTCGATCGTGGAAATGCACCGATGCACTAATAAGATTTAGGAGCACCTAATTAGACACGTCAAACGCAACACAGACAAGGTCAGTCTTAGTATGTTCAACCAAGCACTTCGCCAGTATATTTACTTTCTTACAGAGAAAAGTATATTTACTTCTATCTAGATCTCCTTCAACCTGTTGGTTTTCGAATGCCTAGAATTACCGTTTCGCCCCAAAGATTTCAACAGTCTATTGTTATTCTCGACTAGTTTTTTCATTTATTTAAATAGGAAGTTGATTCTTGCGGCAGCAAAGTACTTTGCTAAGGGAGATGACAGCAAAAGCCCGATCTGAAATCAAAGCCGACACCTTAGTCGCCACAGCCATAACCACTGCCGCTAGCGAAATGCTTGTGACGACACGTTGGTAAATGGTTGTGCCGTCTGTTGACTCAGCTACTTCACCGCCCTCTTCCTACAGCACGTTTTAACAGATACGGGGATTTCATGGTGGTCCTGAAGAGGAACTATATTTAGACTATTGCAGCTCTTACACACAGCAAAGAAGAGAGTCGAGTATGGGGCGCACGTAATGCAAACTTACACTATATTATGAAATTATGTAAGACTATACACGTCAGTGAGGAAATAATTTAACATAATTATTTGTTCGATTTTATTAATGTAGGATGGATGACAGTGCATAAGTCCAAGCATCGGGCCATTACTGAACATTACATGAACATACGCCCAAAGTTATGAAAGCTGTTTATCAAAACTCCGTTATAGGAGTAGGGGAGCTTACCATGAATAACTGACTACCCATATATTTACCTACAAATTACTAAATCAAGAATTCAATCAGGCTTTGTTAGCACGAAAGGAGTTTTTTTTTTTTTAAATAAAACGAAGGTATATATAGCACAAAAAAGTAGAGTAGAATTAAAGTATTAAAGTATATTTATGACAGATAATCAAATAATAAGAAGTGTTTCTACACACCGTCCCTGTGCCGTCTCCGCCTCTTTTATCAGTGGAAATTATTGATCCTTTGTTTCATATTTGTGTTAGGATGAGTCGCTCACCTGGTTCTATTAAGGTCAGGGCAGCAGGGTATAATCTCTGTGCAAAACAAGAGTCTAGTTTGTTTGATTTTATTTCATTGAGCCGCTACTTGTGTTAACGATATAATTTTGTTGAGGACTTTTTTTTAAGCTTGTATATTATTGTCGCATTATTGTCAAGTGTTATAGCGCTAGTAGCTCCAGATGGTCTCTCTTTGTGCATAGCTGGTTGGTCAGAAATACCTACTCGTGGATCGCATCTATTTCCATCGATCGATATATATATATTACCCAATAGATATTACAAGTACGGCCCTGGTCCTTACGTGGCTACCATATAGCTCGAGGTTTAAAAAAAGAAGTTTTAACTGCATTAAATAACTACGGCATGCAACCTTTGGAAAATCAACGTGTGGAGAACATCAGTGATATGCATATTCCCTTTAACATCATAGGGCAGACAGTAAAACACACCAGTTGTTAAATGTCTAAATACACATGAAAGTAATTAGGTTATTAATTACCTAAGCCAACTTAAAGTGTCATCACACATTTGGATGTATTTAATTGCATAGAAATAGTTTTTATTTTATAAGCACTTTATGACCCAGGGTCCAGGAGCTGTAGCCTTCATTGGTAGCAAGAACATTTCTCAGAATTGGCTTAAAATGACCTTAGAGTTTGACAGATTGACAGATTCCTAAGGTTAACTATTACAACACAACCATATGCTTTGCATATCCAGTGGCACCCTTGATAATCTTTTCTAGTTATTCAATACAGAAGCATTTAAGGACAAGAAAGACTGGTGTTATAATCCCCATGTTATGCCAATAACCCTCCCCACCGTGTCATTTTATTAGACGGAAACTAACTGGCAAAAACACATACACACATGTAAGTTAAGGTCTGTTATTCAATGCCCTTCAGGTTGCAGGGATGACGACGTGGATGAAGAAATCTTTCAGATATAACTGAGGGATAAAACTTAATGATAACCTTTATCTGTTTCAAGGCGGCATAAAAGTCTCTAAATTAACCCCTTACAGTAGATCTCCTGTCAATATTTAATTTCGTTCCTTTGCACCCGTAATTTGAAACTGGCTCCTGGAATACCTCAACAGCTCAGGAATCACGTGTTACGTGTACATAATCACTGCTGATTATGCTATTGGAGACCGTCCGCTTTAAGTCAATGGGGAAATTATATACATACGGTCCCAGTTTCCTCAGAATCCTTCGAAGATCAAAACCATATAGTAGATTTTTGTAGATATATTTTTCTTGCAATATTAGTGAGGACGTGGGTTTAAAAAAAAAAAAAAAAAAAAACGGTGAGCATATGCACCCTTATATCACAGCAGGTGGTGTAGCGGTTAAGACACTTTGAAACCTAGTGGTTAAACTGAGCCATTGCAGGTCGTAAACTGCCATTTGAGTCAATTTCATTTACTTTCATTTAAATGTTTTTTGGGAGGCTTTATTTGCTGTTAAAATTTTTGTTGCGTTTTCATGCACAATAAGGATGCCATATTTTCATGCAAATCCTTAAACTGATTGTTAAATCACTGCCCCTCTCATTCCCACAGGATTACAGCAGACGGAACTACCAACCGCAGAGAAGCAGGGTCTGTGGAGACACTGTGGGTGTATAGAGCTGCATGTGTGTGACGGTTTCATGGGCCTCAAGGACCACCTGGAGGATGGAATAGGCCACATCCTGGACCTGGGGCTAGATCTGGACTACCTCCATGTGGAGAGTGCGGACCGGTTGCCCGGCGCAAGCACCCCGAGAACCGGAGCCATGGACAAGGGTGTACCGGATGGAGGCGGGGGTTCGGACGGGGCTCAGAGCAGCAACACCTCTCTGGGGGACTCTGATGAAAGCTCTGATTCTGAGGGTGAGACCGAGCAGGGTCACGGGGGTGCAGGGGGTGAGCCGGGGGGTGTGGCTGGACACGCCGGCCGCGAGCGCCTCTGCCACTCGCCCCTCCTATGCCCGATCTCCGGCCGCCCCCCCGACGTCCCCCAGGACCCCCCCAAAAGGCTGAAGGAGTATCAGACCAAGATGGAGTTTGCGCTGAAGCTGGGCTACGCCGAGGGTCTGGTGCGACTGGTGTTGAAGAAGCTGGGGCCGGAGGCGCTCATCAACGACGTGCTGGGGGAGCTGGTGAAGCTGGGAAAGTGTGACGGCGAGCACGCCTCCTCCTCCTCCTCCTCCTCCTCCTCCTCCCAGGCCCTGTCTTCTCCTTCCCCCTGCCCGCTGCCCTCTGCCTCCACCGCCTGCTCCTCCTTCCCCACGCACTCGCCCCCACAGGTGGAACCGTTGGACGACAAGGACAACCTGCGGCCTATCGTGGTGGACGGCAGCAACGTGGCCATGAGGTGAGCGACTTCGCAGAGGTCAGGCGACGGGTCGGGTGTCCCCTCGTGGATGGGTCACCGTTTATCCCAGTTTTACTGAAGTGGGATACCTAGTTGCTTGAGGGGATTTTTTGCTCCAATACCAGATTTTTGTTTGCGATTACAAATTTTTAAACGGGAATTGGAATTTCTCCATTTATATCCCCTGTTTGGAATCGATAATTGCGCTAAAGCGACTCTGCTCATCGCCATGACTCCCACTACCACACTGGTCTCCTCCAACCCTAATCACCTCGGAGCCACATTGCAGGATGCACAGCTTGCACAAGAGGTTCAGTGTTAATGAGAGGAGAGGCACGTCCCTCTCGACTGTACTGTCAGCCTGCAGGCACCCGGGAACCCGGTAGCAGATGTTAGCTATGAACGAGCCGAGAGAAGCCCTGCCAGTTTAACCAAACCCTGCCTGGGGGGTGCTCTGCCAATTGTGCGGTGCCGCCGTGCTCTCCTGGTCACATTCAGTGAGTGACTGAGTTGGATTCAAACGGGCGTACTCCAGCACAGAGGGCTGTCTGCACTCGGGCGAGGAACCTTTATCGACTGAACCACTTGGGAGTAGTAGTTTTTGCTGCTTGGCAGCTTGCAGTATTTGTAGTCCAAAATAATGCTGTTGCAATATGGTGGATTAGTTAGCGGAGAGCTTTATCTGCTATGTGGCTCAATAGTGAACTGTGGTCTTGAACAAGTTTCAAGATCCGCAAAGAAAATTGAGGCTTCTTTGTACGTGAATGTATGTTGAACGCGAGCCTTGCTGATGACTGGTTTCGGAACAGATCGTTATCAGACGGATCGTAAAACCTTCCTTTAATGTTTGAACTCAACATTCATGTTTTTGTGACTCTGCTCTGCTACTCTGCTCTTTTCAATCCCTCTGCTAACAGTGACATAGTCATGTAGTCATAAGAGAGGAGTATGAATCAGCCCTGTGCTGGATAATAGTATTTATGAGTGTGATTGTGACGAGAGGCTGGAAGGCACCAACTGCGTCAACAAGTATGTGCGTGCACACCCCTGTGCGGAACATACCACTGAGGAGATCCAAAGTAGATTCGCTTGGCTTTTCGGTTGGGTTTCCAAACCCACTCTATCTCTCCACACAGCTTTATGAACCAAAGCTAATAACACCCCAAAGGCTTCACAACCGATATCCATATTTATTTCTGACTGATCAGTCCGATTGAATTTAATTAAAAGTTAAAGTGTGACCCTTGGAGGCAGTGAATCAGGAGGAAGTTAAAAAGGGGAACCTGAACGGCGCTGCAAAACTCTGCGAACTCTGTGAACTTGGATCCTTCTGATCAGTGAGCTGGCTTTCACTTGCTCCGCTTGCCGTTAATGTAAAAGAGAGCTGATTACTGGGGACGGATGCCACATGGTGTGTTTAAAGCGCCGAGAGTTGTGCCTTTGAATCGTACACATGGATTCCGTGGCCCATGTAAGAATTATAACACTGGAATTATACACAGGAAACCAAATTTACCCGCTAAAAATATCATATTATTGACCAGCGAGACCCAGATTACGCAACTTAATCATACAAATTTGATAAAATGTTCAGTCTACTTGACCGTTTTTCCAGAATGGGGGACTCAAAATAATTAATGGGAAGTTATTTACAGGCAGGTTTTTTTAATCATGCCGTGGGATGTTTACAGTTTATAGATTATCGGGACGATGACTCTTGGGTCTTGCTTGGTTTTTCCATTTCACTCTGTAGCCACGGTAACAAGGAGGTGTTCTCCTGCCACGGGATCCAGCTGGCTGTGGACTGGTTCCTGGGTCACGGTCACAAAGACATCACTGTTTTCGTCCCCGCCTGGAGAAAAGAACAGTCTCGACCCGACGCGCCCATCACAGGTAAACAGGCCCCTCTCAGGCCCGGCCCTGCCCCGCCCCTGCCCCGCCCCTGCCTGGCCCCTGCCGCTTGTAAGTGTGATGCTGATTCACAGTTGTCACGATTGTCGAGACCCCAGTTGGAGGCAGAGGAACCAGGCCTTTAACAGTTACCAGACGGTGTCCCTTATTGCCGCGTTTATGCCAAGCCGTGCCGAGAAGAATAATTGGACCAAAAAAATGAGCTGTCTCTACTGACGGGAGTTGGGCTGGTTTACAATTTCTGTATTCTGGAGTTTTTCCCCACGTCAAGCCTCAGTGGAATAGAAGGATGTGTTGTTTTGGTTGTTCACAAATTTAATATTGAAAATGATTCTGGCCAGACTAATTGGATTCGCTTTGAGATGGCAGCAGGTGGCGTACAGCTTTCCAAAGCATCGCCCACAGATTTGCCAAGAAAAGGCATCTTGGGATAAGATGAGTCATCGAGATGACATAACGTGGACATGTTGTGAATCTGAAGCAGAGGACCTGCAAGCACTTTGGTTTATCAAATTAAATCTGTCTGTCGAGGTTGTGGTCATCTAAGTAAAACTAAAATAACAGGTCTGTTTCACTCTCAAGGCTATGAACCAATAACATATATTTATTTAATTTTTTTGTGAAAATAAACTTAACAAAATAAGACTTTAGCAATAAAAATCTACTCTGAAATCTACTGTTTAATTACATGAAAATGTAAACAAATTATGCAACAAAAAATGTGTGACGCTTCACAGCAAACTGATAGTTATAAACTGCAGTTTAAGACAATATTCTTGTGAAGTTTATAGTACTCCCCTAGGCCCCCTTCGTCAACAAGGATTACAAATGTCCGCCTCAAAAAATAATTCAGAGCTTTTACGTTTAGCCCCGTGAATTGCAATGCGAAAATTGATAGTTTACCTTTTGATTTAAATCCAAGAGTGTCTTTTCAGGTTACTTTGTTGATCTATGATCTAAGTTCATTTCCATATGAACACACTGCATTTGTGTCGGTAAACCATTTTACGCTCCGCAGACCAGGAGATCTTGCGGAGGCTGGAGAAAGAGAAGATCCTGGTGTTCACCCCATCCCGCCGCGTCCAGGGCCGAAGGGTGGTCTGCTACGATGACCGGTTCATCGTGAAGCTGGCCTACGAGTCCGACGGCATCATCGTGTCCAACGATAACTACAGGGATCTGGGGAACGAGAAACCGGAGTGGAAGAAGTTCATAGACGAACGCCTGCTCATGTACTCATTCGTCAATGACAAGTGAGTGAAGCCCAATTTCGCTACAATGTAGCCTCAAAGTGATTCTCAAGTGTAACACTGGATTCAGTGGGCTACAGCATGGACTGTGAATCTTTTTGGCTGTTTTGTTGTGGTTGCCTACTTTTCAGTCTGTACTGCTATTTTCTACGATAACCTTTCCCCCACAACATCCAAAAAGATGCGGCATCGCCCACACTAACACAAAAAGGGACTACATCCCCCACAATAATACGAAAGGGGACTACATTCAACACACTAATACAAAAAATGGACTATATCCCCCACAATAATACGAAAAGGGACTACATCCCCCATACTAACAGGAAAATCTCTTTCTCCAGTCAACGCAATTACAAACAGAGTAGTTTACAAGAGCAAAAGCTCTTCAAAAAAGTCAAAGAAATCGCCTCTTTACAATAAAAAAAGAACCGGTTTGCCTCCTCATAAGGTTCCAGCTCCAACATCTTTATCTCCGCAAACATTGAAACACAAAAACCACAAAGGATAAACAGATGCGTGCGAAAAACAAAGCAGCAAAGCCAAGTTCAAATTCCATACAAGGCCCCTGTGTATTATGGCCCAAAGTCTCTGTGTTACAGAAAAACACTGTTAACCACTAAAAAAAAAAACTATAGAAAATTCATATTTCTTCCAGTTATTTCACTTGATGATGGGACACAATGACAAAAAGTTTGCTTTGGATAAAAGTGTCTGCTGATCAACTTTTAATGTACCGTAATGCAAAACTTAAACAAACACACGTTGAAAATCGCTCATCATGAATGAAACATTGGAATCCAGTTGTTTGCTTTGCAGCGCTGGAATGCTGGACATTTTACTTGCTTGTACCTGAAAGGAAAGGAGAAGAAAAGTCTTCCGTGGACTAACCTAACTATTCTGTCAAACGACAAGCCAACCCAGAGAGTAGGCGTGATGAAGAAATAAAAAAGAGTTTTATAACGTCACAAGCAATAACTTAAATGCATACAATTCTGCGTGAACTGAGGTGGTGAGAACAGGCTGGCATTGACTGGTAGCTTATTTCTCCAGTGCCAGACTTTATACCGGCTAACCCAGGTATGGAGAATTAGCCAGTCAGCGCTGTCACCTCTATGACACCTCTGTCACGGACCCCAGCTACCAAACCATTAGCAGAATTGGCCGGGAACCGCAACATCATATCTCCGTTTTTGGTGCCACGCAGGTTCATGCCCCCCGACGATCCGCTTGGGCGCCACGGTCCGAGTCTGGAGAACTTCCTGAGGAAGAGGCCCGTTGTCCCGGAACACAGAAAGCAGCCATGTCCTTATGGTGAGTGCCACTTTAAACAGTTTTTTTTCCCTGTGGAATAAACAAACTCACAATATCAAACGAAGGTGTGGATTTTGACTTGACAGGAGACTTTAGGTGTTGACCAAAGAGTGTGGAAAAAAAAAGAAGCTGTTTTTCTGTTTTTCTGTTTTTCTCTCCAGGGAAAAAGTGCACCTACGGGCACAAGTGTAAATTCTACCACCCTGAGAGGGGAAACCAGCCCCAGCGCTCAGTGGCCGATGAGCTGAGAGCCAGCGCTAGGACCTCGGCAGCTAAAAGCCTGGGAGATGCAGGTCTGATCAAGAGCCAGAGCATGCCCTCCAGCTTCCAGTCGGATGGGGGACCCGACGTCAAACCCACGGTCCCCAGGAGGCAGTCGGACCCCAGTGCCCACGCCCGTTGCTACAGCGACCTGGAAGACAGGTTAGGCATCAAAACCAAAGTGGAAGCGGGCTGGAACCATAGCAGTTCCCTTCCTGCACCTGGCGGTCTGCCCAGTTACCCTCAGGACCCGAGGGGGCCTCCCGCGTGTATGGTCACCGCCCGCAGGACGCCTCCGTTCGTCTACCCGGATCCGTACCCCCGGTGCGACTCCCCTGAGCTCAGCTACTACTCCATGGTCAATGCCTGCTCGAGCCTGAGCCTGTCTGCACCCCGCAGCCCAGACCGGCGCCGTTTCCCCCTGGACAGCGAGCTCCGTCTGGGCTCGGTGGCGTCGGACTGCAGCAGCGAGGGCAGCATAAGCTGCAGCAGCAGCTCGGACTCGTACGGTGCGCGCGTCAGCTCCCCAGACCCCCTGCTGGACGACGGGCCCCAGTGCGGCCACCACCACCACCACCACCGTTACCCGCCCCATCCGGCCTCCCAGCCCTATGTCCATGGCTACCGCCAAGGCATGGCACGGGTGCAGGGTGTGGGCCAGGAGGAGCCGCCCAACCCCCACCTCAAGCACACTCTGCCCTACCCGCCGCCACACTTTCGCCACCCCGCCGTGGGAACACGCTCTGGCTGCCCCGGTGATTACAGCCCTATCCCTCAGAACCGGCCAGTGCCTCAGAGCCCCCCACTGGACCACGCCCTGGCGCCTACCCACATCGAGGGCATCTCCGACTCCCGCTACGAGCAGTCTTTACTACAGACCAGGAGGCCCTACCAGGGGCACGAGCATTTTAGTGGCTGGGATTCATACCACCAGCACAGCCATCCCCGCCAGCTGCCCACACAGCCCTACTACGACCAGCATGCCTTTTGGAGCATGCACGAGAGCCGCAAAGAGGCCTGGCCAACGCCGTGGGGCCGTCCATCCGCCACCACCCACCCCGCCGCGGCTGAGTCGCACGGGGGCGGCCGCTATCAGGACGTGCGTGAGAAGGTCTTCATCAACCTGTCCAACATCTTTCCCCCGGAGCTGGTCCGGCTGGTGATGGGGAGGAATCCCCACGTGACAGACCCTCAGCAGCTGGCCGTGAACATCCTGGCTGAGAAGTCCCAGCTGGGCTACTGACCCTGAGGCTGGGTTTCAGTGTTTCATTCATGACGAGAGATTTTCAACGTGTGTTTGTTTAAGTTTTACATTACAGTACATTAAAAGTGGCTCAGCAGACGCTTTTATCCAAAGCAACTCACACAGCTTACAATGTATATTCACTTATACAACTGGATGTTTACTGAAGCAATTCAGGTTAAATACCTTGCAAAAGGATACAACAGCCGTGTTGGGACATGAACCGGCAAGCTTTGGGTTAAAAATCTAACTCGTAATTCACCACACCACCTGTCAAAGTGTATTTTTGTTGTGCTTATTGTTGTGTCTTTGGTTTGTATTTATTTTAAATATGCTTTTAAAAATATTTTTATGAGTTCAGGGGAGGAGTTAACTCTCAAAGCACTTTTTAATATCTGTTTATCAAATATGAAACATATCGATAACTTCTGGCAATCAAATTTGAGGAATATAAGCACCCTGGGTCTCAGCTGAAAGTGTTATACGGAGTGATTGGCCTGCTGTTGGAGTATTCAAAATTCAAAAACACGCTAGAATCTCCTAAGACTAACTTAAATCCTTGCAGCGGGCGTCATGCTGAATAATTGTCCCGCCCATAAAAACGAAAAAGAAAAAGTTCAGTTCAGACCTTTACCATCTCGATGTAATTGTGTGGTTGTGTGTCTGCTTTTATTGGTAACCCTACATAGGCTAACTGCCACTACTCCAAGCACTAACGTGCTTCTATGGCGCTCATTGTTTACAGGTACGCAAACCCCAAGCAAATCAGTAGCCCGTTATCAATCACTTCTGAGACTCGCCGCTGGCATTCCTCTTTACAATTAAATGCGTTCTCTCAATTTCCATTTTTATGTGTTTTCAGGGTTTTACATCTTTTTCAGCTTTAAATCATTCCCTCGCTCCCAAAAAAATAAAAAAATAAGCCTGAAACCACATAAAGATGATTCTTGAAGATATGCAAAAACAGTGTGGCTGATGCACTGCAGTGTACAATTGATTATATTTTATTTATCAATTTGTGTAATTTATTATTTTTGTGTTTTTACATTTATTTTTTATTTTTTACCTCTGTTATGTTGGATTGCATTTTCAGTTGGAGTGGGATGGTCTCTCTTAGTGGTGAAACTAAAGTAGCGCAGCTATGGTGTTTGAAAAACAAGGTTAAGAATTGTGACACAGAAGTAGTCATAGAAACAAACATGTCTTTGCACCGTGTGTGTACCTTAGCTTTAGTAAGGGTTGTCCCTGACTATTCCATGGTTTACTGCTGACTGTTGAATCTGGTGTTGCTTAACTAGTTACCAGTAGAGTCGTTATCAATTTGTCTCCACCCAAGTTATTTCATTAAGCCTTGTTCGGTTGACCTTAATAGTTTGTTTTGCTTGTTATGATTTAACCATGTCCCTGGACAACAGACTAATAGATTGCAAGCTGCAGACCCGAGACAACGTTATGGCAATGTCCTATCTTAGGACTGCTCTTCCTTTCTGTTCCTATCTTTCCATTGAGGCTAAAAAATCTATTCGCATCGCCGTTCCCAGAGCAGTCACCAACACAACTCTTGGTAGCCAGAGAACCCCTGTCCTTATTGATACAAATTGTATCTTAACTAAAGGGAATTTAAAATAAAATAATAAAAAAAGAAGATATTTATAAAATACGTACACACACAATATTATATATTTGTATATATAGCTATATAATGCCATAGTTAATAATATTTGTAATTGTTTAAGAAATATTATGGACAACATCTTTCAGTTATTTTCTGTGAAGTGGGCCAAAATTGTCAAATGGGTTTAAAGAGGAGGAAGAGCATGAAATGCCTTCTGTCCTTCATGTTTGGATCATTGGAAGTTTGAATCTTAATTTATTATTATTATTATTATTATTAAACGAAATGTGTACTTGAGGCGTTATCTCGCAACCCTTCAATCAATAGATTTGGAGTGTCAGTGTAAGAAAGCAGGAGCTACGTCCGGCGTAATGGCGTCTTAGTGACTGACACTTCACTCTAACGAGAGTCGCTTGTACCCTTGTACCAGTCTCCACCTCTTTTTTAGCTACAGTGCGCCGCTATTATCTGCAGTAAATCTACAGGACAGCTTGTGGTAAATATTTTTTTTAGCGTAGAACAGTCTCCGTGTGTAGGCCGAGTGTTACAATGAATAAGAAAGTAGAATAATAGTTATATTTCTTTTTAGAATATTTACGGCCATTTAGTACTTGGCTCTGACCTCTGATATTGTAGTGGAAGGGGAAAAGAGGAACGACGCTGCCTGAAATACGATGTCGAAGCACTTTTTTTTTAAAAAGAAGAGCCTTCTTTTCTGTCTGCGCGGCACTGTGTGTCGTAGCTGGCGGAGACGTGGGGATAGAGTAAATGCTTCTACATAGCATTGTGCTTATTAACACATCCAATAATAATCTGAACCATGTTCAGCAAACTGTTATTCCTGTCTTTTTTAACCTTTATATTTACTACCTTTACGAGACCTTTACCTTATCCGCTCACAGCTTGGCATTACGCAAACGCGGCGGCTTTCCTGCTGTTTTAATGTCAGCTAATGTCCGGGAGTGTTTGGTGTCCTACATTACAACTTTAAGTGTACGTTAAGTGGTAATGTATAGGATAAGTGTTCACACTCGAGGCTGTAAGTTAAGTTTCATATTTTAAATATTTCCAACGCTAAAGACGTAAAACAACCCGTAGCCTACCGCAATTTACTGTTTCAATCCACATCGACATTTTCTCGCGTATTATTGGTGTGCTTTACTAGAGGTTGCACTGTCAAAAAAATGCTTTTTAAAAAGTGGAACAATGAATTTGCTTTGATGTGGGAATACCTGAAAAGGTATTTTCGTTATTTTTAAGTTGCCCACATTAACACAGAGATGATGTATCTCTACGAAGACCAAAGCTACGGGCCGACTGGAATCCTATCGTGCTTCGTTCTTATTACATCCTCAGAAATGAGTGGAAATAAGTCCAGGTCGCACTTTTCTTTATTAAGCGTGAACATCCACCAGTGTCCGCTAGGCTGGTAGACCAGGGGCGCGGACTGGTTTTCTTCTTTTTTTTTTGTAGGAGGGGGTATATATCTCAGCCCTAAGGTTGACGCGCCGAATGGTAATTATGCTAGCGGTTCGTGGTGCTTTAAATTGTTTAAGAAAAAAAGAATAAAAAACGCATTTGCGATACTTGAATAAGTTGTACTGTTTAAGCTGATGGCTTTGGGTATTTTAGCCATGCACGGGATGAGTTACTTTTAACGATAGAAAAGATAGTTTGGAAACCCTTTTGAGTTCCCTTTACGAATCTGATCGGTGACATCTGTCGACAAGAGACACCACTTTGCCTGTGTAGAATTACAAAGGGTCGATTGATTTGGGTTGGATTCCAGTAATGTAGATTTTTTTTTAAAAGAGTGAAATAAACTTTAGCGTTTAGAATGTGCTTGGTTAAGACTGAGAACACATTTTTTGTCTCCTGGGGCAAATGTCGATTGAGTGCAAATTCGAGGACATACGTCTGCAACTGTCATTATTGGAATTGGCGAATTAAGTAAAATATCGGCAGTTGATGCCGAAACCACGGTGGTTTTTTGTTACAAGAGTAATATATAGTCGACATTTTGTTAATTCACGCTGGTCATTCTATCATTCGGACCAACTCTTAAAAACGAGATTAACGTTTTGTAAGGTCTTAACATTAAGACTGAATCACCGCTGGAAATAAAAAAATAAAATAAAAAAGTAGGTCCTCCCGCCTTTCAAATTCTGAAAATTGCCACACCGTGCTTTTTCGAGAGGAATAATTCCTTCTCAGTGAAAATTTGTAGTGGCCACACTGCCACGCTGTTGTAGAGTTTTGGGTATATACCATATACTAAAATATATATGGGACCGGTACTGCATCTAACTGGCGTTATCAAGGCTTTATACGTTGCTTTGTAAATATTCGACAATTTAATAATAAGAATAAAAAATATATTTCGGCAAGTTTTTCTATGGGTCTGTGCTATTTCTTCAAAAGAGCAACTTCTCCGGATGTCGTTTTTTCATGGGTTTTTGTAGACAAAGGCGAGAGGAAAATGTGAATAAAGTTTTAAAAAATAAAACCTGCTTCTCCTCGTCTGTATCCCGTCTTTCATAAATATTCGTTTCCCAGTTAACCATAATGTACATCCACATCTGACGTGTCCTAATATTACAGAATGAGCTATCCTTATATGGACTACAGGTCTCTAAAGGGTTCCATAAAAAGCCTTTATGACTAATATACCTTTATTGTTAACCAATGGGCGATGAAAGTTACAATTGATTGTAAAAGAAATTATGCAAGCCCCCCCCCCCGAAAAGGCAAACTTCCACAATGCTCCTTACTGCCTTCAGTAACCGTTCACAGAAAAGTGTTAAACCATATGAAGAAATATCCACTGTAACTTGTTTTTTTATGAAGTGAAGAGGAAAGAACAAAGTAAGGTTAGTGGTGGAAAACATGACTTGTAATTGACTTAAGCAGGAAAAGGCGGACGACACCTGGAGGACCCTCAACCACCACCAGGGAGCGTGTTGAGACCTCAAGGGCCAGTTCGCAGGCCATCTGCAGAGGTCTCCGTTTTTCCTCACTCTCTCACTTGTTCCCCCACCTTTAAGTGCGGTTGAGTTGTAACAAAACAAGGAGCAAAGGACAGATGAATAAAATGAAACGAAATACAACAAAACACTGCAGAAACACCCGAGGAGTAGAGCGTTTTGTGCACGCCAAAGGCGAGAGGTAGGGGGCTGCCTACAATTCAGATCAGCCTAGGCCAGGCCCGTGCTAGCGTCCCAGATTCACTTTCCAAAGAGAAGACTCGACCCCCACAAGTCAGAAGAGCGCGTATGTCAGAAAGATCAACAGGACAATCTCAAACACTGAACCCTGGAACCACTGGAACTGGGGTCACTTTTCACATTACCACCCTAGCCCCCCATAACATACCCCTGCAGGTAAAGTCAGAGGATCACCATTCAGGTTCTTACCCGTCTAACATTGGAAAAGCTACTCAAACATAAAAAAGGATTAGCATCCATGTTTTGCCCCATTTTTGGTGGTAATACTATTCAAATTAGAAACATTTGTGTGCCTTTTCAATCAGGGTCAACCAAAAAAAACAACAAAAGAGACCTGGCTATGTTTGCCCGGCCGGTTGTCATGGTAATGATCACATTATCACAGCAATGAGGTAGTGAGCGGTCCTCCGCTTGGGACCAGAAAGGCCCCCTCTGGCTCTACACATGTACCTCACTGTGAGGATGATTGCCACAGGGAGTGGGGCAGCCACTGAGTCCCCAAACAGGCTTCCCACCCTTCCCCCTTGAGGGCAACCACATAAACGCTCATTATAATAAAAATGTAAAAAATAAAAATTCATGTACCCTGGGCCTTGGTATCAGGCAGGCAAAAAAACACTATTAATGACGACTGGGGTCAGGGGTCAAGGGAACAATTCTGACAAGAGCATTTCTAGTGCAGCTGCCAAAGCAGACTTGGAACACACAAGGCCCATTCAAACCCACATTAATCTAGCTTAATACTATCAGAACAACGCATATCTAACTCATCTGCCTGATGAGTCAAATCCTTTCGATTCCAATACTGGAATCATAGAAATACTCCTACTCAAAAGTGTGCACACGCACATAATAAAACAATTACCGATTAGCTTATAGACACGGTTGTCTCTTAGCTTCCCACTGACGAACCTTGACCAACGAAAAACGCTGCTGTTCCTTTGTGTTTACAGGCCCTTCGATGGTCAAAATGCGCTCCTGACCAGGAACCAGAATCTCATCTGAAGTCCAGACGTCGCCTAACCCAGAGCAGGTCCAACACTCGGCCTGTAAACCGCACAGGGACGTGTCACTGGCCCCGTTTGCGAGACAAGACGATCAGAATGCTGAGCCCCCCTCCACGAAAATTCCTCCTGGGTCACAGGGTGCCAGCGGGGGTTTCGACTAAAATTTAGAGACTCAACCTCAGTCCGCAAAAATGAGCACCTAAAGAACTAAAACAGAGCTTAAATGAGTCAAAAATAAGATTTTTTTTTAAAATAAGGACATTTCAATTCTCACAACAGATAACAAGTAGTAAGACATTAAAGCTTTACATACATAGTTTGCCAGCAACATCAAAAAGCTACAAATGTCCAGTTTTCATAAAAGCAAAAAACAATTGTTTTCCTTTTTTTTTATGTCAGACATGCAAGCATTAAATCATCCATTCTGAAGTCAGGAAATGTTTGATGGGATATGCTGCTTGCTCCTGATTGGGGGATTCCAGACGTGGTTGCACCTAGCTATATGCATGGAGTCGTCCAATTGGCTGAAAGGAGGTGGTCATAGCTTTGGCAAGGCATGGGGGGGACGAGGTGTCAGCTGTGTCCTCTAGCCTCTTAGCAACGGGAGGAGTTTTGTGGGGGGGGGAGGGAGCGGTCAGCTGTACATGAAAAGCTAGTCGCGGGGGCGACGAGATGCTTCTGGATGGTCCTCACATGGACTCAAACTCATCAATACGCTGTTTGGTGTTACCCTGGCGGATCTGACGGAGGGTCTTGTACTTGTCCCGCCCAGCCCTGACATTCTCTGCATGCAGAACATCGTTCTGGGTCTTCTTGGTGTCATCTCGTGCCTGGGCCAGCTCAGAGCTCAGCGCCTAAAGTTAACAGAGAAGGGAGCAGGTGAGATTGTGACCAGGAGCACTCTCGCTGCCCACGGGGATGGGAGTAGACAGGGGGCTGTGCGTGTCAAAGGCTGAAGAGGAGGGTACGTACCTGCAGCTGCTTCTTGACGCGCTCGTTCTTCTGGGCCTCCGTCAAGCGCTCCTCCTCGCTGCGGTGGTCGGTCACGCCCTCGCTGGACAGCTCTGCGCTGGCCTCTGCGCTGTTCTCGTCCTGCTCATCGTGCTCGTTCTCCGCCGGCCCGCCCACCACGGCCGGCAATGAGGTCATCACGCTCTTCAGCTCGTCCTTGGTCTTTTCCAGGTCCTCCTGGGCCGAGAGGGCCTGTGGAGATTGGAGAGAATAAAAGGGTCACACAGTAGGGAGACAACATTAACTTATACACTTAAACAAAACCCCCACACACACACACATCCTCTATCCACAAACGGATAAACAAGCTAAAATCAACAAAGAGATGATCTGAATGCTTTTTGGACCGCAGGTTTGTTTATAGCTGAGACTCAAAGCCACAATAATGTGATGCAGCATACGGACAAATGCTCGTATGCCCTGGATCCTGATTCCACGCGAGCACATGTAATTCGCCTGTAACGGACAGCTAATGTGCGTCTGTTGCCGTAGCAACCATCAACTCACGGAACTCGCCGTCTCCAATTACGGACACGCGGCTTGCGAGGATCTGAGCTCTCTCGGCCTGGAGTGCGCGCGTTGCCCCCTCTGTGGTCCGTAGGCACGGAGACGGCGAGACGCTTACCTTATGCTGCCACTCTGCTGCTTCCTCATCCTTCTTCCGCTTTGCCTCCTCTAAGAGGGCAATCTTGGCTGTGAACTCTCCCAGCTCAGCCGCCTGCGGGGAAGGGACACACACACCATTATATACATTTACACACACACAATTATATACATTTACACACACACACACACAATTATATACATTTACACACACACACACCATTATATACATTTACACACACAAAAACTATTATATACATTTATACACACACACACACAAAAACTATTATATACATTCACACACACTATTA
>JAOVYW010073246.1:1786-20381 GCA_025775045.1 Hiodon tergisus
AATAGAGTGTTGTTTGTAAGGTAGTGTAGCAGTAATGCAAAACAGAATTTCTCATTGTGCATGCAGTTGAATTGGTTAAATAATAGAGTGTTGTTTGTAAGGTAGTGTAGCAGTAATGCAAAACAGAATTTCTCATTGTGCATGCAGTTGAATTGGTTTATTAATAGTGTTGTATGGTTTTAAAAATTAGAAAATGTTGGGGGTCGGGTTTAAGCTGTATTACGTGACGTTACCACCGATTTTAACACAGTTCTGTCCTTGCACTGCTGATTTTGCAATTGAGATTTTGAACCAAACCAAGGCAGCTCTGTTTGCCAGTGCAAATCAAGCAATCAAGCCCACAAACAAGTTGGTTTTGGAAAGGTCTGTCTTCCTGAATGTGCTCGCAAATATTTGGTTGTTTTGTAGGCGCACGCAGAGCTCTGCACGTTCCATTTATTTTACAAAACTATTAGGTTTCCTTGCAGCGACTGTAATCACAAGAGAAAAGAAACAAGTTCCACGAGCAGTCGCTAGGTTGGAACACATAATTACATCCCTGTCGGAGAAATCGGGGAGGACCGCAGGAATTGGCTGGGGCTTGAACGAGCCAGACAAAAAAAAAAACATTTGTCATTTTATTCTGTATCATGACAAGCTGGCGCTTGAGATGATTAAACATAATGTGGTGTGTCCTCGCTTCAGAGTTTCCAGCAACGGCAGAATGTCGGATCATTATCTCTTGTTTTGTGAGGACCTCAGCATGCCTCCCTCTGTTTTCCCCCTGCTTGAACCTTTGATCACGTCGTAGTGCTCATGCACAGATTGGGGCGCGTTCTGATGACCTCGGCGCCACAGTCTCTTTACTCTGTGTGTCTGAATGTGGGCTTGGATGTCTAGCTGGAGGACTGCTCAGTTTTTGACAACACCTGTAAACCAGCTCTCTGCTTCTTGTTTCTTCCGTGTGTGGGTTCCGTTCTGTCTGTCTGTGTTTCTGTGTGTGTGTGTGTGTGTGTGTGTCTGTCTGTGTTTCTGTGTGTCTGTGCGTGCGTATGTTAGGATGTGTATTTAGAAATCTCCTATATGTACGATGACGATGGATACCAGTCTTACTGCACTGTGTGCTGCGGAGGGAGGGAGGTGCTCCTCTGTGGAAATGCCAACTGCTGCAGGTGAGAGGCGTCCATCTGCTCTCCTGCTGGAATAAAGCATGTTTGCTCACTGGCTTCACTGCCAGACATGACCTATCACAAACAAGAATGAGTGTCTCCTAATGAGTCAAATTAGTTTTTTTATTGAAAATTGTGGCTTAGGGTAGCCGAAAGCTATCCCTCGGAAGCGACGTTGCACCCAAAGGATGGCTCCTCTCCCGCAGGTGTTTCTGTGTGGACTGCCTCGACATCCTGGTGGGCCCAGGGGCATCAGATAGCGCTCGGGTGCTAGACCCCTGGTTCTGCTACATGTGCCAGCCCTCTGCGCAGTATGGTGCCCTGAAGCGCAGGCAGGACTGGAGCCTCAAGCTGCAGGAGTTCTTTGTCAACGACAACGGACAGGAGTTTGTAAGTGTCGCCCGTGTACTGTGCCACAGGCCCTGATATAATCCACCCCCAGCGGCTAACCGCTAACCCTGTGACACTGCACTGTGCTTTACAACTCAAAAGGGCGTTTTTCTTTACCGTATAATTTTACACTGGAAAACCAGAGAGTGGGTAGTCAGCAAGCGCATTGAGTTTAGAGCCCTGGATCACATGGGGAGGTCACATGGGGAGATCACAGAGATCACACGCGGGCTCACATGATCATACAGGGGTAACCGGGTCGTTGTTGTATCCATGAGTACATTGATTGACGTTTGGTATATAGCCATATAAATAGAAAAACTGGAAGTCTAATGTTTCCTGACTTATAATGATAATTATAATAATATTCAAATATAAAAGTTGATAATGTATATATATGTGAATAGCTGTACAGCCAAGAATAGACCCGACTTTAAAATCAGGAATAAAAGCATAGTGAACAAGATATAAATCAAGTAGAAGTAAGAGTGCTTATGACTGGAAGAAAACAGGCCTGGGTGGGGAATACTCCACAGGAAGAGTAGGGTGGGTGAGCCCGTGTATGCCTGGCTAATACGGACTCGTTTTCCAGGAGAGCCCCAGGATCTACCCGGCAGTGCCGGCCGAGCAGCGACGCCCCATACGTGTGCTCTCCCTGTTCGACGGCATCGCCACCGGTGAGCGTGTTCCCACACATCATGTGACCGCCGCGTGCGCGTGTTTCTTAACCACGAGCAGAGAGTGCGTTTCTGCCATTGTTAATCTCCTAAACTGATGGATCGGTATTATGTGATTAACATCTCTTTTGAGTCCTTAACACTGGAACTGCTGTGTGAGTTATAGTGTTTACATTTACATTCACTCTGTTTGCAGAGTCTTTTATCCAGAGCTACAAGGCTTCGGACTGAAACGTTAAGCAAAATGCTAAATACTAAATGGCATGATTATGTGGATCCATCACACTGCCTTTGATAACTGTTAGTGCAAATGTTTTGTCAGGCTACCTAGTACTGAGAGATCTGGGCTTCAAGGTGGACCAGTACATCGCGTCAGAAGTGTGCGAAGACTCCATCTCGGTGGGAGTTGTCCGACATGAAGGAAAAATCCAATATGTGCACGACGTGAGGAACATCACTAGGAAGAACGTGAGTGAGGCACGGGGGTTGGCGGGTAGGGGAGGAGCGCGCTCCAATGGGATCCACACAAGCCTTCATGGCAGGGTTCTCCAAATGCTGTGTGCGTGTCTCAGCTTATACATCAGGCCCTTCTGCAGATCTGAAACATGATTTCCTTTGTCTGAGACAGATTCGGCGACAGAGCGGTCCTGTTTGTGCACCGAGTAGTTTTATCCGTGTTAAAACCAATATGGATTTTTAAGTCAATATTTGACGTCAAGGCCTGTGTTTGGGAATTACAGTGCCATAAAAGGGACCTATGGATTTATTTCCTAGGTCTTTTATCATTTTTGACAGATGTACAGCATCTTTGGTAGCCTCTTTGTCTTCGTGGACTTTGATTTAATTTACTGCACACTCTCTATCTCTCCCACTCTCACACACGCACACCCACACTCACTACTTATCTGTAAATTTACAAAGAAGATCTCTGACATACCCAGACGCACCTTACAGCCAGCACCTGCATGTCTTAATCCCCCCCCCAATCACATACGCAAACACAAACCCCAAAACACACAGCGGCTTCTTTGTCCGTTAGAGGCATTGTTTGGAGGGAAAAAACCTGCTTGTTAAGAATGGTTTCCCCCCCCTACTCACGCAGCCTTTCACCCATTGTTAGCCAGGCGGGAGCCGAGACGCTCTTATCTCTTTATGAAGTTGTCTTTCCCTGGCTCGGGAACGGAACCACTTTCCTGGGGCTAGAGCCAGCTAATGCCTCCTTTACATATGCAGACGAGGAAAAGCTGCACCTCCGGGGCAGGGGGGCGGGGACGGGCGGTACTTTGTGCACACAGGCTGTGGAGGCAGACAGATGTGCCGGACGTAGCCCAACACACAGCTATGTAGCTCTTTGTTCTATTCATCACTAAATGGCCAGGGCAAAGTTAAAGCAGCGTTATTCAAAGCCATCACCTGTATGGCTCTTGGACTAGTCATTTAATAGTGTACAGATTATAATGCTATATATCTCCCCTATGAATAAATTGATCTGTAATAATATTTACAGTGGTCCTATGAATACATAATTTGCTCTTGAATTTGCCTAATTTAATTGTTTATTAAATGTTTTTTTAAGAGCCCTGCCTTGGGTCTGTGGGAAAGTAGGCCATAACTCTGGGAATATGAAATGTGTTGCCCCCTTTGTGCTTTATTTCAATGAATTTGATTCATAACGCAATTTGTAACGCGATAAGCCACCATTAGCCACAGCTTGTGTCAGTCTGCCATTCAGACACGACGTTTAAAACACGTGGCTGCGGCTCTCCTCAAATGGGGCAGTACCCACGGGTGAACACTAGGTGGTGATGTTGTGCCACACAGATCGCCGAATGGGGGCCATTTGATTTGGTGATCGGAGGAAGCCCGTGCAACGACCTCTCCATTGTCAACCCTGCCAGGAAAGGCCTGTATGGTAAGGGCAAGGGTACTGCTGGGAATTTATCCTTCTCAGGGTAGAGTAAACGCAGCTTGTTTGGATCTGCTATTGGGGATATAAATCTCTATTTAAAAAGAAAGAAAGAATCTTTGTCTGTAGTTATTATTTGAAAAAACAACACCTAACATAACAAAAGAAATTTTCTTGAATATCCAAAAATATATAGTCATTGTGTGATTAAAAACTTAATATGACATTTTTAACACTTGAATTTTGGTTTCTATGTTGTCAGAGCAGTGCACAAATCAGATATCTAAATGTGTTTTGCATTGATGTCCCTGTGAGCTCTACATACGTGTGTTCTTCTTCAATGCAATAATGTAAATGAGATGCCAAATTAGTCTCCTCTACTTCCAGAGGGCACGGGAAGGCTCTTCTTCGAGTTCTACCGCCTTCTGAGTGAGGCTAAGCCCAAGGAAGGAGAGGACCGCCCCTTTTTTTGGATGTTTGAGAATGTTGTCGCCATGGGCGTCAATGACAAGAGGGACATATCCCGCTTCCTTGAGGTCAGAAGCATAAGAGAATGTTTCCGCTTCAAGCCCTTTTATCGCTGTTTTGCTATGCATTGTGGAGCCTTATACGACTTATTATCTGTCACTCATGAAAGACCTGGATCATTTGGCTACAGTGCGCCTGTCTCTGATGTATGCAGTATGGGTTAACGTCCCAGCAAGGATCGTTTCATGTCTAGCCACCCTAGATGTTGTCAATGTCTTTAATAGAGCTCTGCTATTTTGGGGGCCCTACACGAGAACCAGCCACCCTATTCACCTGGTTAAACTCACCGCATAAATACATGGGTGTCCAAGGTCCATTTAATGTGTTAATGCCAGTTCTTCTCGAGATTTTTTAATTTTTCAGCATTGCCTGTCAAATAGAGAGGAAAACGTGTATCTATATCCATTTGCCAGAACATTAGGGGGACACGTTGCATTAATTTTCTGCTGAAATTTTTTACTAGCCCACGTCTGTAATCTCTAAAGGGTATTAAAAGAGGGGGAAATAACTAATTCGTCCATATGCTTCTGTAAGATTTTTTTACATACTGAAATTTATGAGAACATCAAACTTTATGGCATTGTTGGTTCACCAGAGTAAGGGGTGGTAGGGCAGGAGGGATCAGAAGCATGTGAATTGCTAAAGCAAGCAATTCATCAGTGGGTCAATGCAAGTGTTGGTGTGTTTCAGTGCAATCCGGTCATGATCGACGCCATTGAGGTTTCAGCAGCCCACAGGGCCCGCTATTTCTGGGGGAACCTGCCTGGGATGAACAGGTCTGTGCAATTCTGCATTTGAACTGTTGGTCAGAGCTGGGACACTACCACGGCGTCTTTCCTTTTCATTGCTTACGGTGACACTGTATAGGTTTTAAAGCTGCGGTGTTTTCTCATTAGTGTAGCCTTAAATACATACCAGTTCCCTGGTATGTATCTTTTCTGCTATAGTTAAACAGAAAGATATGCGTAAACTCTGACATTTAACGTCCCCTCCTGGCAGGCCACTTTGTGCATCAGGGATGGACAAACTAGAACTTCAGGACTGTCTGGAGCACGGACGTTTGGCAAAGGTGAGTCCCATGTCCACAGTGAAAACAACAGATCCAGTCCGGTGCGCTGACGGTGCTCGGTGTGTGTTTATGTGGCTGTGGGTGTATGTGGAACAGGGACGAGAGAGGGAGAACTTGCCTGTAAAGCCTGTGTTGGCCTTCTCGACGAAAGTGCCTTTCAGTGGGGGCTTTGCCATGACCCTGTGTCTGTACCCGTGTCTCCCTCCAGTTTGGAAAGGTGCGCACCATCACCACAAGGTCCAACTCCATCAAACAGGGCAAGGACCAGCACTTCCCTGTGATCATGAATGGCAAAGAGGACATCCTCTGGTGCACAGAGCTGGAGAGGTGAGCTCTTCACTGTGGTGCACCTGCAGTGTGAACCTCCGTGGATAAAGTTCAGATCATCAGATCAGATCATTTGGAGGCTCAGATGAATTGAATGTTGAAATTCATCTGGTTATGTAAGAGTTAAAACTTGAGAAAATCTGAGAGTTCTGCTGAGGTTGGGCTGTTGTGTCACTCATTAAATTATGTTCAAGTATAGAGATAAAAGGCAATGTCCACCAATCCATTCACTTAACGCACCCTTTCAAAAGCCTAGGTGCTACAAGAGAATAATTCAATCCAGACCTAGGTAATGCTTAAGTGTGCTTCATTTAAGTCATCTGTGAAAACTCTGTCTTTAACATCCCTCTCATTTGCATTCCCTTTAGGATTTTCGGGTTCCCTGTGCACTACACGGACGTGTCCAACATGGGCCGCGGCGCCAGACAGCGACTTCTGGGACGGTCCTGGAGCGTCCCCGTCATTCGGCACCTGTTCGCCCCTCTTAAGGACTACTTCGCTTGCGAATAGCCGCTGGATGTCCGTTCTGCAGCAGACTCGGGATGAAAATTCTCTCCATTCGTGACAAGTAGAGGCCGATGTCTCATTCTCTACTCTGGTGCCAGGATTGTATCCTACCGGTCTCTTTAAATTACAACATAGTCTACCTTAATCGTTCCAGATTTATGCAAACTATAAAGAGAGGCCCACTTGTTGGCCATCCGGTGCTGTGGCTTTACTCAGTCAATACCTTCAACTTGTAGCTCACTTAACAAACTTCCGGTCCAGACTGCTACACCACTACTGGAATTACTTAATTGCTTAGAGATTTTAAAAAAAGGAAAAAATAACTGAGTGATTTATTCAGTTTCCTTTTAAAACCTAGTCTCTTTTCAGCTGTCCAGTTTCCGTTCCGAAAAGCAGTCCACCATTTTGCCTGAATGGGTTTAAAGTTTCAATATGGGTTTGCAGCCTTGCATCACACCTTCACATCAAAAATGATTCAAATCCGAGGATGATGAAATGCGCTGTGTTTGTCATCCTCTGTCGTTTTCTAAACTCAATTGTTAAAAGTTTACAGAAGGGACTATATTTCATACTGGCGAAATATATGACGCAACATTACTTGAAATGAAAGAATGCTGAAAGTTAGAAGCTTTGAGAAGACAGGTAAAAAGGTTTAATCTTTTTTACAGCCAGGTTGTTTTTTTAACCAAGAACGAGTGGCCACCAAGAGCCCGAGGGGAGTGCTGGTTTGGCAAATCGATCAATGAACATTTTCATTCAAAATAGGCCTTTTTTCGTGTGTTTTCAAAATGACCTCTTGTAGCTAGATTTTTTTTATATATGGCTAGATATTATGTTCTGTTGTAACAGCTAGAAACGGTGTTTACAAGTTCAGGTTTCCGATATATATGGCATATATCACAAATGCAGCTTTGAGATACTATGAAATGTAAATTTTAATTCAACGGGAATGTAAAAATGTAATGTTTTTTTCCAGTTTTTTCTAGTGTTCTGTGCAGCATTTTTAGATGTATTTTACTACTATTATTTTTAACTACCCGATGAGTTACAAAAGTTAACAAAAAACTGAAAAACAATGCAATACTACAGCTGTTCCTTCACACAAGAATAGGATATATCATATATCATATATCAATGCAAGCCAAAATACTGGCGTAGTATTTGTGTTAGATGAACTAGTATTTTTGCTATGGTTATCCGTGCTTTTTCAGTAGCTGTGATGTGTCTTTTTCAAAACACAATTTTTTCCTTTAATTTTCTTTTGTATTTAGCTCTTCGACATGCAACCTTTGTATTTTACTGTTTTTATTACAAAAGTTTATGACGTATATAAAGTCTCTTTTTAGAATGTTTTAGATGTTCTGTGCCTACCTTTCCTTTATAGTACATAATTCTAAAATGTCTGACTTTATGTTAGGTAAACCACTACTACTACTACTACTACTACTACTACTACTACTACTACTACTACTACTACTACACACATACACACACACACACACACATTGTGTAGGTGTTGATATATACTGGAAAAACTAAAATAAATTGGTTCCACTGTTTGGCATACTTATTTCAATTTTATTTTCATTCTAATGCATATATTTTTGAACAGTCTCGGTTTTATTCTAAGAATGAAACATACCAAAGAAGTACAGGGTAATGTCATTGGAAAAGGTGACACCTGTGATTTTATTTTTGTACTGTTTTATTGCCCCTGTCAGCTTGTGTTTGCTGGAACACAACGTAAGACAACCGCTGTGTGCTTATGACTGCCATCCAATATCAATAAAGCTGATTGGAATACCACATTTTCTTCTCTTCCTCTTCCTTATCCCACTATTGCATGTATTATGATAACATTACTGTAAATATATTCTGACCTGATCTGACCTAAAATGGACTGGGGAAATGTTTAAGTATAATTTTATTCAAATATAATAATATTTATTGAAATATTGTATAATGGAACACTGAATTTACTGATTTACTACTGAAAATATAGAAAAAAATTCATTATTGTGAATAAAAGATAATATAAATCAAAACGGGAAGAGTGGTCATGTGACTGACTTAGTCTGAGTTTCTTTAGGATCCTCCGAAGACACACCTGACGCACTTGCATTGTCTCAACCGTTAGGATGCGTCTCTTCTTCCGTTATCTTCTTCCGTATCTATTTAAGCGAATACAAGTAGCACAAGAACAGCCCAAGCACACTCAACACCTCTGCCCACTCCACTCCTCGCCTCTCCCTCTAACCCTGCTGGCTTGGTTCAGGTTCAGGTGGAGTAGTCCACAGCCCTTGGTTTTGCCTGCGGCGCTAATAGTAGCATCCATGAACGGGTAATCCGTGGGCCCTGTCTCCACAGCAGACTTGTCGAGAGCGGCCTGCTCACCCTGATAGGGAGCCAGACGATCCCTGACCAGGTCAACGGCCAAATCCAGCGCACCATACTTGGCACGTAGCAGTACTTTGCAAGGGCCCTCACAGTGGCCGGCAAGCTTCCGGCAGACTGCAGTTCTCGGCCCTCGCACCACGCGTCGTCTGTTCTCCTGCACTCTCCAGCTCACCTCAGCCGATACTGTGGCTTGGCTCCAGGGGGCGCCCAAAGCACTAGCGTGCTCTGCTCACACCCAAACAATTAGTTTGGGGGTGGGGTGTAATCAACTTTAATTGATTACTCTATCATGTTAAAACTGCTGAAGTTACATAGAAACACACTTGCTGCCAGTTTATAAAAAATTATACAAATAACTTCTAATTGTCCTTCATTAATGCTTTGCATTGTGTCATACATTTCCTTAAAGAAAGTAACAGGCTAATTGGCTTGCTCATGGTAGCAGACCCAGCTGATCCCAGCAACTGTAAAACAACTGTAAAGTGTACACCGCTATGGTGAGGATGGCTTCCAGTCCTAAAGCATGACATGCTGATTTTACCAATGGTTGGTCGTGTGGGGCTGTGGAGCAGGGCTGGCAGCAGCTGGGCTGGCTACACTCCCTGTGCTCTCCGCAGAACCACTTCCGTGGAGAGAGATACTGTGGCGTGTTTTCAGATGAAGAGAGAAATTTGTGTTCCATTTGTCTTCCTTTTTTTCAAGATCAGTTAGTGACTCCCACTGCATAAACATTACACGGGTCGCCAACAGAATAGAGTGGGTCCCAGATGAATGGGGTTCCTTTGATCTCTTAACTGGGGAAAACCATACCTGAATCCAATTTTATTTGAATTCCATGTTGATGTGACATTTCAGTCCACACATCATGCTCTGTGTATGGGTTTAATTTCATCTAGCTGCCTGAACGCTCCGAGTTTTGGCAAAAGAGGGCAGTGTAGAGTGCATTCTGTAGTTGCTTACTTCACAGACCTCTCTATTCAAGGTAACTCAGATCATTCCTGTGTTTTCTGTTCTTCACAGTGGCTCCAGTCTCATGTATGTGGCATGCCTGCTAGGGACAGTTGATAGGAAGAAGAGATGGTGCTCTCACTGACCTTTCAAAGTCCAGCGAAATCAATTGCATCTTTATATTTCTGGTCACTACCTGCGGTACCAAGGGCACTCATCTTCGATGAGCTAAATTCACTATGGATGAATTGAGCCAGCAATTATAATGTCTATAACTGTCTCTTACTCTCTCTCAATGCCTGTGTATGGTTTCCTCTTTGTGGTGTAGGTCTTACACACATTTCCCCCCCCCCAGACTTCACATTACTAACTTGGGTGTCGAGAATTTTAATATTCTCAGCTGACAGGTGCCCATTGATTTTTGGAGGTGAGTTTCAAGTTTGCCATCCAGTGTGCATTTCAGCCGTTCTTTGGTTCTCGTCTGCAGTTATACTCAATTCAACAATACTCAAAAATACTCAATACAACACTTTGACACAGAAGCTTGCTGCCCCTCAAACAAGCCAGTGACTTGGCATCCTAGTTAATGTCAACATTGTTCACTTCCTATATTTCAGCACGTCTAAGAGGGTACCACAACTCCAACATTATTATTGGGATGGATTGGCCATGCGACAGTGCATAATGCAACGTTTACCTGGATTGGGTTAAGGACCCATAGCTTTATGACAGAAGCCTGTGATCGATCCATTTGATTATTTTGATGACTCCTTTCTTCTGCGGTTTTCTCCACAATTTTTTGGCTTGACATGCATAACAAGAGCAAGGCTCACGACCGATCCTGGATGGTCCCAGCAATCCAGAATCTACTCGGGACTAAAAGCCGAATAGCCCCACCTCGTTTGGGGTGAGTTGCCTGGCAACAGAAAAGTGGCGTGGGGGAAGGGAGAAGAAGGGCATCCCCATTCACTACAGCGAAATGAATGCATCCCATTTTAATCCTACTGTTCCTGTCACAGACAGCATACCCACAGATCATCTTCTAGTTATTTTTCTTACATTTTACTCATGTAGTGTATTTCAAAAAGATAAAATATGATCATTTCTATTAGTGATCTGTGATTTGGAATTTTCCAGGATGACTTCATTATATACAGTTTGCATTCAGCACAGTCCTGCCAGTTTCTTTTTGGTTTTTTCCCCCCCCCTCATATAATAAACGATTCTTACTAATCTTTAAAAGGAGAGTAAGTTTTCTGCCCACTGCCAGCTATGTTCATTGTCTGTTGAGCTTATCCGAGAATTAACATAGTTACAATGGGGTTGATTAAAGTAAATCAGAAAGCAGAAAGTGAGCCTGCACTTGAAATGGTCTCTTGACACTTACTGAATGATACTATTTCATTAAAAGATTTCTTTCAACATGATCGTTGAACAAAATGCACACTGTCGCCATAGATTTTATAATGCAAGCTTTTGTGCCAGGGAGCCACATATCGCCGAAGCAGCTTCCAAAACATCTGGGTAGCATTAATGCTACAGGACCCATTTCATTTGCTTTATTCACATTCGGGTGATATTCAAGTACAAGTACACACTTGACGTTTTTGCTATTTGGAAGTAACCTAATCCTGAAGGATTTTGTTAAGAGGTTGGATCCAGAGCTGAGGGCTACGTGTTGATCATCTGTTTTTTTTGTTGTTGCTCAAAATAAGAGGTCCTAAATATATTTCCTTGTCTAGCAGTTTTAGATTGAATGTATGCAGGTTTATAAAGTTTGAATGTTTTAGGATTTAATAGTTGATAAGTCAATAGAACTTGTTCAAGGGCAACCAAAATGTTTATATTGATATAAATCTGTCCTTTCTTAGTCTGTTCGACTGCATAGAGTGGTGTGCCATTAAAATACCCAGGAAAAGTGTGTGATTTCACAAAGTCGGGATGAGCCAGGTTTTTTTGTCCTTTGGTTCGAGCAGCAGGGGAGTGTGCATAGTCATTCACAAGTGATTGCTGGTTTGAATCTGGTCTAGGGGGCGAAGCTTGCGCGCCTAGAAATAACCAAATTAGATAGCCGTTGCGTAGGTCTGGCCGGTTGTGAAACCAAGAAATCCGCAAGAAAGGCTACAATAAATCTGGCAACGTAGTGGTTAGGATGACAGGGCTGTAAATATAAGGTTGTGAGTTGAAGTCCCACCCCAGTTTTTGAATCTTTTTGCAAGGTACTTAAACTGAATTGCTTCAATAAATATCCAATGGTATAAGATGATGAATGTAGAAGTTGCAAGCAGTGTGAGTTGCTTTGGATAAAAGCTGCTAAGCAATAAAATTGTAAACCTAATTAAACATAGCATTTTGTCCGAGTTACACCTGGAAACAGCATGCTAGATTACTGCTAATGCAAACAATAGGTTCAATAAATGAATTAAGCGGTTAGATGGAACACAAGCACATAAACAGTATAGGTCTGGAGGACCAGGGTTGCTTTAACCAGCTACATAATAATAAATAGACATGTTAGTACACACTGAAGAGATTACAGAAAACCAATTAATGAGATGAGCTGGTTAAAACTCTTAGAGGCAATGTCTCCCTAATCCTTTAAAAAGGAAAATCAGCTAATGGATGTTTTTCATTTTGGCATATTGCTCTTTTGAACGACGATTTGAAATCAATAATATTTTTGAAACATCAAAAAATAGATAATATTTTAAAGGTGTTAAGACGATAAAGGCGCTAAGATGAAGAAACTGAATTTACTGTCAACCATTACTCTTGCAATAATATAAGACGAGCATTCAGCGTTATACTCCCAACAGTTGCCCTGACATCACATTGTTTATTTAATGCAAGGGCCCCAAATAATATCTCTCATAAAGCCTCCCAAAAAACTGAAGCTGGCCCTACTGTTGGGTTTATGAAATATAAATTGCATTGTATCCAGATAGCGTCTGGTTCTTTACATAGCATGGCTTTCTGTACCACCCCCTAGTCCTCTGTATCACCTTCCCATCTGCCTGGTCGGCTGTCAATTGAGACATTTACTATTTAAAAAAAATATTTACTGAAAAAGTTAAAAATCATCATTTATCTTCTAGGACACACTTACACTTATAAGTAAAAAAAAAAATTGTTTAATCAATAATCCTAAATGGTCTCTGATCTAAGACATCAGCAGTGAGTATAAATACATAGCCAGTACTTTGCAGCTTCTGAGGTGCAGTGAGATCTGTGCTCCAAAAATATTTCTTGGTCTGGGGATTCAGTGGGAGTCACCTCTGATAACCTCTCTTCCACCAGCATCACAAGTTGTCCACATGTGTGCATGCTCCGGGTTATTTAATGAACTTTGCTGAAGAGATCGAGGTGTTATGACTGCTGGTTCTTGCTACTCAGCCTCAAGGATCTCTTGAAAATGGGATGATTACTAACGGGGGATGGATGACAGGTTACAATTTAATTATAATAATGAACGTTTATTTCACACTCTTAATAAAACTGAAAAGTCATTTGTCCTGAAATGAAATTAACTTAAATTCATTTTCAGGGTATTATTCTAAATTAATAATCCGATGTTCATTCCATTTTTACAGAGTTGCATGCAAATTCTCATTGTCCCAACATTTCTAAAAAAAAAAAAATTTTTTTTACTTTTAAGGTGATTAATAGAATTCCATAATCTTAACCAAATTTGTAGTGTTCATATGCCTTCTAACGACACTTTTCTCCCCCGAGTTATCCATGAAACCTGGAATTTAGAATATCCACCGCCTTTGTGTAAGTTTAAAGTAAAAATAAAAGGTGGAGACTATGTACCATTAAATTGCAACTGTCAAATTACTATAAACATTACAATAAATATAATTTTAAAGTATATAGAGTATGCAGGATTGCAAAAAAAAAAGATTCCTTTAACTGCTGTTTCAACGTGAAAACGTAGAAAAATCTATTTATGTTACAATCATGGTTTTTCTAACGTTGTCTGTTAGATATTATCTTCATTACGCACGTGGCCATACATAATATCTGCACTTCTTGACATGAAATTGCTTTTCACCCCAAGCGACAATGAACATCCCGTCTAATGTTAAAGGGTTAAACGTTGTGCCTCGCCCAAGTTTGCTCGATGCGGCTGAACACTCATATAAATCCTGCGTTCTACCGTTACGTCTTGACGTTGTTCGCAGAAAGAAGAAACGCAGGACCATAGAACGAATTTACCGCCGGCAGACAAGAGTAGCAAAGGAAACATTTACGGTAGTGTGTGAGCTGTATTTTACTAAATTTTTATTTTATATTAAAATAGCCTAGTAAATTGTAAACAATTTGGAGGGTAAGTCTCAGAAGTTTTAAGTATATATGGGGATGGTGGTGAGAAAATGAGAAAAAACGAATTGAATGGCGGATATTGCGAAGGATGTGTAACTAGCGTTTGGCTTTTTTGATCATGATATTAATGGTTTTGTAAAGAAAATGTTGTTCAGGTTATAATGACAATATTAACCATTTACTTTTTATCTCGTTTCTGTCATTAAGTTGTTTTCTTTTCCAAATTAAGTGGCCATTGAATGAATTAAACACGACAGCGAAAAAATAGGCCTCAGTCAGATACTCCCTTTTTCGGGACTCGAGTCTCGTAGTCGTAGTATAGCCAGCTTCGGAGGTTCCCCGGCGTTTACAACATGAATCTAACGAGGCAATAAATGTAGTATTTAAGGTGGATTATCTTGTCGGATAACTAAACTTGCTCTTTGGAAGGAATGGCTAACTAGCGGTGTGCCTTGAAGATGATTTTCAGCATATCAGATTTTGAACACTGCACCTTGCTGACATGACTAATACCAGCTAATTTTTCAGTCTTTCTACTGAGAATAGCATCGTAGGCCTTGGGTTAGCTTGTGTAGTGTTGGCGGGCTATTGCTTTCGTGATGTGGGTGTGTGTATATATATATTTTTTTTAATGAATTAATAATGGTTTAGCGGTATATTCGGGGCAGTTCTGTACCTGGATGACTGAAATGTTTTATGTTGCCACTAGTTGTTTTTTAATATAGCTTGTTTTGTTTCGTTTGTAACGGGATATTTGCAGAATACATTGCCAGCTATGTGGCTTTAATCAGTTTTAACATTTCTGGAATGTGTAGCACTGAATAGGCAAAATCTTTTAAAGATAAAAAATTAATTGCCAACTAAACCGCTATCATACAACGTCACGTAGCAGGAAGGAAGTCTACTCACGACGTCCAATTCACGTGCTGCGGTCTATGCTAAACGCCTGCGTCACATTTGTTTAACCTAAAATAATTCGGCTTCAGATTTCTTCATTTGGATGACGTACTAAGCGCTAACAAACAAGGCGAAGTGTTGGTTTCGCTAACCAGCTTAATTATACTGTTGCACTGTTGTCTCCTGAGGGACAAAAGACAATGGTCACTAGAGTACCGTGTATGAGGTTTGTTAGCCCGGTCCTCAGGATTTTCACGTCGGATGTCTAATGGTGACCCCTCAATCCTGACCTACCTCCAAGTGGTATCCTGGTATTTTATTATCGCTCCGAGAATTTTAGATCATGGGTTTTACTTATAACCATTCAGTTAATATTGACATTTATTATTTGTAAAAATGAATTTAACAATCTTCCGCTATATTAAATTCAACAACGCTAACAAATCCCAAGGCAACCTTAAATTTTTGATTTGTATTATAGCTTACAGAAGATGGCGGTAAATGTCTATTCAACCTCAGTGACCAGCGACAACTTGAGTCGCCATGACATGCTTGCGTGGATCAATGAGTCCTTGCAGATCAACCTTACAAAGATTGAGCTTCTATGTTCAGGTGGGATCTCCTGTCTTGCAACATGCATGTTTTTATTTATTTATTAGCCTATATCAATATGCATGTTTGATTCACATCCTCCGTGTAGGCATGGCATTTTCAACAGGTCTTGAGCTAGTGAACTCTACTACTTGTATTATATTATGTTTTCAGCTACTATAAATGCAGTCATTTTTGTTAGGTTTTCGAACATAGACAAAATCCTAATCACGTTTATGATTAAGAGAATGTGCATTTCAAATATTGAGTTGATGAGAAACTAATGGTTTCTGTTGAATTAACGTCCTACCACTGTGTAACTATAACTTAATTATAATTATAGATGGTTGATTTGCTTTTGTCTTTTAAAGGTGCTGCCTACTGCCAATTCATGGACATGCTGTTCCCTGGCTGTGTGCCTTTGAAGAAAGTAAAATTCCAGGCCAAGCTAGAACATGAATTTATTCATAACTTTAAGTTATTGCAAGCAAGCTTCAAGAAAATGAGCGTTGACAAAGTTAGTAATGAGACATTTTATGTCTTTCTCTTCCTTTCACATTCATTTTCATGTTTCTCTCTGCCATAATTAAGATTTTGAATTATTATTGAACAATATGTGTATTTTAGGGTGCATAGTAAAGTTTAAAAGAGATTCCTTTGAGACTTTAGGTAAAAAATTCCACCTGCTGTTTTGCAGAAAGGATTTGTTTAGTTGCTGACTAACGCCAACTGATGCTTTCTTTACCAGCAAAGAGGCCATTAGTTTTCTGGAGACAGTATTTAGGTTAGTTTTGTAATTGTCTCTAAGACTGCCCTCAATTATTTTGCACAATGAACACTTATGTCAGGTGAAAAGGGACCAGCTTCTGATCTTTGTACGGCGCCTTGTGACATATTTGCATACAAGGTGGTGTTTAAATTTTGTAGTTATTTTCACAACAGTAAGATTGAAATAACGTTATGGCCAAGTAAGGATATTTCAGTTTCATGCTTTTGTTAATGTTAATGGTTTGGTATATGCTTAACCTGTGCTCTCTGTATAAAGTTCACCAGATTTTTTTCTTCTTTCTATTCACTCTAGATCATCCCAGTTGACAAATTGATAAAGGGCAAGTTCCAGGACAACTTTGAGTTCGTGCAGTGGTTCAAGAAGTTTTTCGATGCAAACTACGACGGGAAGGAGTATGACCCTGTTGAGGCTCGTCAGGGCCAGGAGACCATGCCACTTCCAAACCCTTCCATGCCTGCCCTCAACAAGCCAAAGAAGATCCTCAATGCCGGTAAGTGTAGACCATGGACAAACAGTTTAATATTCTGCATGGTGACGTATACATAGCCACTGTTTTACATAGCTTTTACCTATACATAGCCTCTTTGGCCTTTTCTTTGCTGGGCAGAACTTTGGGTATGAAATAAATGCATGTTTGTATTCATCTGCATTGGTGTTTTAAGAAGCCTGGAGAAGAAAGCATTTGTTTTAAATCTGTGGCCTCTGTTGCATTAGCCTCTGGGTGCCTAGATCGTCAGTTATGCTGGATTACTTTGGCCTAAATAAAGAATTTTAGAGTTGGGAGACTTGGAGACTCAAAACTGCATGTTGCACTTTTGAAACTGTAGTGTGTGTATAGGAGTCATACAAGTTGGAGCTATTGAACCGCTTGTTACTGCCCCCCCTTGAGTTTATTTTTTTTAAGGTAAACTTTTCTTCCCCCCCTCTAAATTTCAACATGCTACAATGGACTCATTTGTTCAGTAAAATTTGAAGTTGATCAGATATACTTCTGGGGCAGCAGCCCATCTTATTAAGGGACTGCTTTGGTTTCGTCCCCAAATTTGATCTGATGATCCTTTTAAAGGACACAATCTGTTTGCCTGATTTGATTCTGAAAAGGTGCAGGTCTGGTGAAGATGTGACATTGGCCAGATTAAGCAATTTGGATCATTTCTGGTTAAGGACCAATTTGAGATGTGAAGCATTTGATGTGGAATTGTGTTTAGTAACTCGCTTCCCTAGCATTGTTTTGGGTGATTTATTTTTAATTTTTTTGGTTTAATGTTTTTTTTCTCTAAAATGTTGAATGATTTTAAAATAATGAACCAGTAGATCTTTCTTTTTTTAGTCTTGGGCTTTGTAATGCAAATTCTCAACAAGGCGTAATGGACCAAAGCAGACCAGAAAATTTGTGCGCAGGCTGAATAATCGGACAAGTCTTTGTTCCCACTCTGCTAACTGACAAGGAGACACTGCTGTACCAGTGCCACGGATCCTGGGCTTACTGATGCTTATGAATTTATTACAGATGAGCGAGCCTCTCCTAAAAAGATAACAAAGCCGGCCGCAGTAATCGGTACTGTCTGTTAATAAGCAGCACTTTGGGGTCTGGGTGGTTTCCCATTATAAGATCACTGTGGCAAAGTTCTCACTTACAACCGAGGTACTTGAATATTATCAAGTGGGTGCGTTTTGTATTGGCTGCAGAATGATGTTAAATGACCAAAAATATATTTTATGAACATAACCGTTGTTCTTCACTATGAACTGTTTGATTGTAATGGGAATGTTGCTTTGGTTAGCATGTCTCACGATTAAGGTGTCTGTCTGCGTTCCTTCTCTTGCACTGCCGGGTATACATGATGATTTAATGGCAACATGTAGCCTTTTCCGGTACTTCCTGTAAGGATGGTGATGGGAGGAGGCTGACGTTTGCTAGTATAAGGGTAAAACAATTCTGTAAAACCCCTTGCGGTTGGTTCTGGTGTCTACATAAATGATAGATCGCATATTCCTTCCGGTGCTGAGGTATGAAGGTCTTCAGCAGACTCCCTTTGGTATTTGTCTGATGTGATCTTTTCTCAGTTGCTGTTTATTTTGTGGGGGGGGGGG
>JAOVYW010073248.1:0-12653 GCA_025775045.1 Hiodon tergisus
GATCAGAAGACTTCTCTGTGCTGGTTGTAAGCCAGTGTAATTTTCTGATCTCTGGTGTTGAGGGGATCAGAAGACTTCTCTGTGCTGGTTGTAAGACAGAGTAAGCGGTCCAGTCAAGGTGTGGGATAGCCTTGGGGTTAGTTTACATTTTTAAAGCAAATGTTGAAGCACTTTTATAACTCAATTGGTGTTCAATTCTGGTTTAAAATGGGCATTTTACTACTCGCTGTTTCGGAACGATCCCGCACAGGTTTGAACTTTTGAATTTTTAGCCCCCCCGCCCCCCAAACTGTTTGTAACCTAGAATATTTCTCCTGTGACTCATTCTCTTGAGAAGCAACAGTGTTGGTGAGGAGAATCTGCAGGGACGGAAAGCCCAGGTTTATTTTGAGAGCGATCGCTTAGCCACGGTGCCATTAGCCTGCCTACCCGGGTGTTTTAAGATGCCAAAAATGTGGTCTGTGTGTCTGGATGTTGAGGGCTGGTTGGAGGTGCAGATCGCCATCGCCTTGTACAAGTCTGTGGCCTGTCTGACACATTTTAGACATTTAGTCAAGTATTCTGTGCTTCACTTCAGCAATCCACACCATCTAGGCCCTGGTTTAAATTGGACGGCTAGGGATGATGTTGTCGTGCACCTCCTAATCCACTCATGCTCTGAATTTTTCTTTTACTGTAATCTCCTTTTTGGTTTTGACGTCTAAGTGCTTCCTTATTTGTGGATTATCCCCCGACTTTGGTGAATAAGTCAACTGAATCGGTGCTGTGTGTAAAGAGTCAGAAAAGAAGACATGGCTGGTTAGAACGGACACTTCTCTAATCTATTCTCTAATATAATCGAATTTATATTTTCTCCATTAGGCGGAAGTCTGAGGCACTGGGAGATGTCTGCTCACGCCCTCCAGTCTGATGCCCCTCCCACTTCAGCGTGACCAGGACTTCCTCGACCGAGCGGCTAACGGCTGCGGTGGTGTCTGAGTGGCTGCCGGGCTTTTTTTACGCAGGATGATGGCACGCTCCAACAGGTGCCAGAGAGGACCGCAGGCAGCTCATTGGCTCGGGATCTGATGGCCAAACCACGCAGGACACTTCCTTTTAACTCACCTGTGATGGAGGTGACACAATATCAGGACACTTCCTTTTAACTCACCTGTGATGGAGGTGACACAATAACAGGACACTTCCTTTTAACTCACCTGTGATGGAGGTGACACAATATCAGGACACTTCCTCTTAACTCACCTGTGATGGAGGTGACACAATAACAGGACACTTCCTTTTAACTCACTGTGATGGAGGCCACGCAGGACACTTCCTTTTAACTCACCGTGATGGAGGCGACACAATATCGGGACACTTCCTCGCCACTGTCCCGGGACTACGAGCCGTGACCCCGGCAGTGCTGAGCTGGGCCCTTGGCCCACGATGCAGGGGAGACTCAGGCTAGGTCAGCCAGGATGCCCATTACGCCGGAGAATGCCTTGAGCCACCTTCCCCTACTGGAGGGCTGGCTGGAGACGCCTGGTGGGCCGGGCAGCCAGGCCCAGTGTCGGGCCGCTGTCCGCAAGCTGGTGGAGTACATCCAGCTGAACTTTGTGGAGGGGGAGGGCATGCCACCCGCCGTCCCGCCGAGGGAGGCTGCTGACGCAGAGGTGAGGGCCATCTGTCTCGCCAAGTCCGAGCGCGACGGCCAAGAGTTCGGCCTCAGTTTCGGCAACATCCCCATCTTCGGGGACCCGGAGGGCAGGAAGAAAGGGGGCAGAAGGAGACGCAGGAAGGGAGACAGGGGTCCTGTGCTGGACGTGGGCTGCATCTGGGTGACGGAGGTGAAGAAGGCAAGCCCCGCCGCCCACTGTGGGGACATCAAGCTGCGAGATGAGCTGCTGTCACTCAACGGTCAGCTGATGGTGGGCGTGGACGTCACTGGAGCCAGGTAGGAGCCGGCACACTCAATATCTTATGGGTGTCGATAAACGTGTGGGGAATGTTTGTCAGAATGTTTCTGCTGAAATGGTTGGTTGTTATAATGACTGCACTGCATTTTGGAATATAACTCAAATCTACCGTTTTAAACTGTGGGTAATATCAAATGAACTCGAACATTAACATAAAAATTCTGACTTCTGATACAATAACCGCTGAGCTTTTAAGCTTTGCCAAGCAAGAAAAAAAAAGAAGTTATAGTTAGAAGTTAGCTATACTAGCAAGATATCAAAGATGACTTGCGTTTGCTAGTTACTCCTTAATGAACCTGGCTTGGCTTGGCTATCTGTGGTGATGCCAACCTGATGGTATTCAGTCTCTCCAGAGTCCCCCAACCCTAATAAGCTCTATCATCAAATGGTTATTCTCAGCGAGGTAGGTGATTTTTACGGTTTCACACTGATGTGTACGTGATGTGTACGGTTTCACACTGATGTGTATGGTTTCACACTGATGCGTACAATTTCACACTGTTGTGTACAATTTCACACTGGTGTGTACGTGGAAAGAGTAGTCCCTACTTGTGGGTCACTGTTTTTGCAGCTGGTTGCGGCCTCGTAGTTGACGGTCTTAGTTTGCAAATGAAAGAGGCTTGCAGATCCCTGAACTGCAGTGGATATGCAGCTGATGCGTAAATGGACTGAATCCAAATCACCCCACCCCCCCTGCTTTGTTGCGTCTTTCGTGGGCTGCTGCCCTGCCAGTTCTCACTCCACAAGGTCTTCTGAGTAGCTCTGGCTCCGTCTGTGAGTCACCTGTGTGTCGGTAGGGGAGTTATACTGTCAGTATTACTCAGGAGCAGTGTACTGTAGACGTGTTGACATTGGCTCAGATGTAACTCCCTCGCGTGTTCTAATGACATGCAATCGGGAAACTTGTCCCAGTTGAATGCCCCGAGCGTTATTTTTGCTGAAGGCAAGTGCTGAATTACAAAGTGTCAGTCAAGCGCTCTATGTTTGTAAGAACCAAGTAAATGTTCGTCCTCATGAGGAGAGTACGACCTTTCTGGGCTTTGGCCTTCACTGTTACAGACTTGAATGTCTCACTTACGTGACGGCGCATGGTTGACATGACTTGTGACAACGGGTGCTTGACGTGACTCGTGACTGCACGTGCTTGATGTGACTCGTGACTACACGTGCTTGACGTGACTCGTGACTGCACGTGCTTGATGTGACTCGTGACTGCACGTGCTTGACTTGACTCGCTAAGAACACCCTTTTTTCCCCCTAAAACTGCATAATTTGGAAATGTTGAATACTTGTTTTTAAGTATGCCATCAATTCTGGAAGTTCCAATGATTTATGCTTAATAAGGAACCATTTATGTATTTATTTTGAATTTGCTGATTGTGTTATTGTAGAAGTATGTGCATTCAAATAATTAATCACTGGATGTTTGATCGTTGGATTAAACATCCAGGTTTTACAATAGGGAGAATGTCCATGTGTGAACTATGGGTAGGCCAAACTATCTACCAAACACTGTACCTATTACTGTTATTAGTGTTATTACTGTTATTAGTGTTTATTGTTGTAGTAGCAGTAGTAGCAGAGTCCTGCAGGGTTTTCAGGAAGAGACCAGAGACCATGACGGGTGGGAGTACCATGTTGTGATCTTCTTTCTCTTTCATGATGTGCAATCAAAATCGTCCCTGCAGAGATGTCTCGAAACAAGACATTCCCTGGCGTTGAAGAAATGGTACTGGGTGTGTCCTCTATCTGCTGGACCAAAAGTCTAAGGCAAAATTGTACATTGGATTGAAATGCATGTAAATATATAATTATGTAGTTCTCATTTTGAAAAAAAACCCCACTGGCAGCACACTGTATTGTTTCACTCAGAACCCACATCAGACAGACAATTGGTCAAAAACAGCCCCTGTGGAGTTGTGGGAGTCGAAGTTTGCGTGCACCCCATTGTCTCAGTGTGACCCAATTTTAAAGGTTCACATCATTTTTCATCCTGCCTCTGAATAAACAATGGAACATTTTCATTTGGAGGAGGGGCAAGTTCCGAGTGAGCAGCTACCAACACGCTCATGGATTGGTGACTAGAGGAAGCAGCTCTGTTGGGTTCACTGAGCTGGAGAACGTCCCATTGACAGAGGAGGGCGGCGCCCAAGCCAGATCGTCAAAACCATAACAATGGCTTTGAGACGACAGGGTGCCGTCGGACGTCGAGGGAGAACCAGATTGGGCTTCTGGGCAGTAAGCTTCTTAACCTCCGTTGCAGATGAAAGGCCTGAATGACCCGTCGTGTGTTACTCTGCGGGAGATTAGGGATCCCGTGCGCATGGGTGTGCTTCACTTTGTGCGTGCACTAAAGAAGGACGGGCCCCGCGTCAGCGGGTTGGTGCGTGTAGGTGAATGGTGGCGAATTGTTTGCCTCGTCCTGTCTTTGCTGGACACAGAGACTACAGGAAGGACTGACAGCGCAGACTAAATGATGGTGGAATTCACGCCTTCCAGACAGACTCTCTTTAAAAAAATGTGAAAAGGAAGGGAGTTATTGCTTTGGTAACCAAAGAGGTTTGCAGACCAGATTGCATGTTTCACCAAGTCCCACAAAATAACATGCGTGTATACCCGATTTGTGCAAGAAAGTGGTTTAAGGTTTGGCACATAATGTCTGCGCCGGTGCATGTTCTTTTCTGGAAATGCTGTCTCTGTGAAACCGTTGGTTTTGGACCCTTGGTCTAAAAGCACTCCCAGCAGAATATCCCTGGGTTTAATGTAGAGTGTAAAACTGGTGCACTCTGCATTCTCTACTGCAGCTTGGATGAACATCTGTCTTGGCCCTGCATGGAAAATAACTTGTTGGCTTTTCTCCAGGCAGCTCTGGCAAAGAGGTACACATATGGCGACCAAGGCGCAGATGTGCGTATAAACGCAGATTTTGGGGCGTGTGATGCCCTTATGTCCCCCCTCTGTCTCTGATGTGTAAATGATTCATCCCGGGCAAAATTTAAGAGCGAGGAAAAGCCTCAGGATTGAATGAAATAAAGTGCAATGTAAATGAAAATGAAGGAAACGCCGTCGTTGTTTCAGAAGCTCCTTTCTTCCGATTTCTCCGGCGGCTTGCTGCCGTCCCGTGACTGGGTCACCTCGCAGGCCCAGCTTTCCGCTCCTGGGGGCCGGGCGTAGAGAGAATAATTTCTTTATGGCAGGGTCCGCGCCGGCTCTAAAAGGTGCATGCAAAGGCTATTGGTGTGTCTCCAGTCACGTCACCACATTTTTGCTTTTATGAATGCCAAAGATCAAAGTCTTACTTTGTCTTTATTATGTGGCTCCGAGTTACAACGCCGAACTCGAGAGATGAATTTCCCAGTCCGTGTCAGTGTCCGTCGGCTGGTTTCTTGTGGTTTCGTCGACGGGCAGAGAGAGCTTGCTTGAGGTCGATGATATTATACATGGAATTTTTGCTTGGTGTCTTCTCTCTGAAACCTGCTAAGAGAAAACTCACTAGCGGAGGACTGAGAGGGATGTTCCCGCACGCAAACGCCTCGTAGCAGTCTTGAAAAAGGCATGGTGAGTGGTTTGGAGGAACTTGACATGAAACCCACTCTTTGAATTTTCTGATGAACTGTAATCAGCAGTTTTATTTTTGAGATTATGGTTTCTGACCCAAGCTATTTGAGGAAAATGCAAGTCAGTAAAATGATGGTGGATGTCAATCAGGACATCTCAAAGCCAGGGAAATTTCTAGGCTTGCTCAGAAACATGATCTCGTGTGTAAAGGAGTCGGACTAGAATCTAACTTCAGGATGAGTTTCTTCAGAATTAAACAATGCCTTTTTATTGTTCTGTAACTGTGACCTTTGCACGTTTACACTGGTTTTCGAAGGTACATGGCATGTTAAACTGTAAACGATTTCACTATTTTCAAACGGTGTCTCGCCTCTCAGCTTTTAGTGCCCTTTTGAAGATGTCCTAATGCCGGATTTTGGACATCTGCCCGCCGCGAGCCTGCTTTGATGCCAACCCAGCGCCATTCGAGAGTTTTCCGTTAATGGGTGTGTTGGAGGCCAAAACCCCCCTCCCACGCGTGGGTTTAGGTTTAAGTGCTGTCGCAGCAGACCACGTGTGTCATACCGGAGGTCTCCGATGTCAAAAAACATGGAGCAGATGGAGACCCCAGTGGGTTCCCCCTGTTCCGTCCCATCCCCCACTATAGGACAGCACTAAGCTATGCGTTATGCGTAAGCGGTTATATGCTTAGCGACTGGCACAACAGACTGCTAGACCTGGCCCTGTCTGCAGATGGACAGGGATTAAAATGGGGCAATCCGGTTGGGCAGGCTGAACCTTCAGTTTAAAGCATGACATTAAGGAAATCCACCAAAGAATCTACGTGCTTTCACAACATTTCTTTTACAAAAGAAAAGTGAGACCCCACGGGCGGAAACATTTTAATTACAATTTAAAGTGAAATAAAGTTAAGATTTGAAGAAGACAGAGTTACATGAATACTTAGCTGAATGCTAATTGCTAACACTTGTACTGCAAATGCAGGCCGGTGGGTTTTTCTGACAACTCTAGAACGGCTTATCAGCTGTAGGGGAAATTCCTGCGCAGACTTCACAATGCCCGCAGTCAGCTGGGGAAGTGAGCTTTACCCTTGTATTGCTTTCACTCGCCTCATACAAAAGGATGCGTGTAACTGAATAACTTCCTGAACCGGAGTAGGAAAGACTCCTTTTATTACACATGGTAGTTGACGGGAATCTAACCAGAATAGCCCTGCAGTTAAAGTAAATAATTTTTTGTGAGCTGGACTGTTGAGCTCTGTCTTGTTATCGGATGGTACTAAAACGCTCCGCCGTCCTGTAACGAACACAGCAAAGTATTCCCGGTTTTCCGTTTTGCTGTGTGATTCTGCAAAGTTATAGCACCCCATCTTCAATGACAAAGCTAGTCTCAGGTTTTGGTCATGCTGATCACGTACTGAAAATAGGGCTGAGCGATAAAACGATAACAATAACTATCGCGATATTATTTTACCCGATATAAATATAACAAATGTTCGATAAAATTAATTTGAATCACGAACTGCCAAATGGCCATCATGTCGCAGGAATAGAGGTATGAATTGCGCAAGTTAAGTTGCACGGTTAGAGACCAGCACTTCGTGTTGTTTACAGACACAGTGGCTGGCAGGCTTGTAGTTGGAGCGGAATAAGCGAAATGAGCGACACTGAAGAAAGTGCAGTGTCCATGACCAGCTCGAAGGACGAGGACATTGTCGATAAGAAACTGAAGAAAGGTCACTCACTTTATTCAGTTATTACACAACAAGACTCGCTTTACTTACGATTCAAATTTAAGCTATTGGATGATACTTTGTTGACTAAAATTTTACTGCCACGTCAGACATTAGAAAAATTCAACGTATTTATTTTCCTTCTCGTTGCAACGGCAATTATTTTAATCTAATTAAAAGACGTACTTTTGACGTAGAGCTCACTAATTACAAATTAACATTCCCAGTTCAATGGAAAATCATAAATGCATGCATGTTTTGAAATTTCTGATATGAGCATTCAATGTAGCTTGTACGCTGGATCCTTTAAGCAGGTATCAGTCATAGTGCAAATGCCCTTCCCTCGTGACGAATAATTAAGTGACGGTTATTAAACCAGCACTCCCACTAGGTCTTCGAAAAATACTTGCCACGTGGGTTTGTTAAGCAAAGTCTTAGAGCAGCGAAAGTACACAGAAGCTCAAAGCAACCGGGGTGAACGGAGACCTCAAACAGCAAGAAGCAGAAACAACAGTGGAGATGCCAACACGTTAGTCTAAATCTATTAAAATACTTATTTTGTTGAGGATAAAGGACTGAAAAAGGATTTTACTTAATTTTACTGATGCATATTTTTATATTGAAAAAATATTTTATCATTATAATTGCTTTGAATGTCCTACCTCAGATTTGTGAAATGATCCACTGTTTAGCAAGTGTTTGTCATGTTCTGACCATAAAGAATAGTTTACAACCACAATTAACCGTCTGGTTTCTTCAACTTTCACCCAGTAGCAAAAATCAGCCTTTAAACTGGAAAGAAATGATGATTTGACTAATGAATTATCGATATCGACTTTTTATTATTATCGTGATAGCATTTTTGGCCATATCGCCCAGCCCTAACTGACAATACCACACGAATGCATCGAGCCTGGTTTGAAGCTTCTAAAGATCTGCAAATGCCAGTGTGCTGATTCCAGAATCAGCAACCCTCCAGAATTAGACTTACGCCCTCAATATCTGGCGGAGGGAAACGACTATACTCCTATAGGATAAATGGTTAGGTCATGTTTTTTTTTTTTTTACTGAACAGGTCAGTCTTACTTGGTGCAAAAATTTAAGTAAATTCAGCAAAAAATGTTAACTTCTATTCTAATGTAATAGATATTGAATATTATTGGGGAACTGTTTCACATTAGGGGTAGATGTCAGAAACTCTTAATTCTAAGATCAGTTGCTGTATTAAACAAATGTTAGTAAAATGTTATGCAAAAACTTTCAAGTTTTTAAAGTTTCAAATGTAAAATAGCTAAATTGTATTATTAGTTTAATCTTCTAACTTGAGTCTGCTAATTTCATGGAGCTTGTGATATATATTGGGTGAAATGTTGGGGTGGCATTTAGGCTGGAAGTATAAGTATAAAGAATGCCGAAACTCTGACACCAGTACAGTATTTTATTCTTCAGCTTTAAACACCTTAAACCTTTTAAAAACATTTGTTCTCCACCAGACCTAAGGTTGTTAGCGAATCATTATCATGAAGTTTTGGTATTTTCCACTAGGTGGCAGTAAATACTCGAATTTCCCGAAGCATATCTGTTATTTCATGCGGTGTGTTTCATTGTCTTCTGCTGATATAATTAACCATAGACAGTGGGAAGGGGGTGATTTCACAAACATTTTGTGTTTGACTTGGCTGTCTCGACAGGTTGCTTAAATATTTTTTTCAACATTTTGTATTAATGTTACATCACACATGTCTTTTATGGACAGTTCTTGCAATAACTTTAGAAAATGTGTTTTGAAATCCTATTTGCACAATTCTTTGTATACATTTTTGACTTACCTAAGCCACTAATGCTTTTGAAAATGACTTTAAATAATATATTATGACAAAATGATGTCTGTGTTGTGATTCTGTGAGCCGATAATTGTACTCCTTAACTGTTTTTGTTTCATACAATAGTTTATTTGTCTTTGGCTCTTGCATAACATATGATTTTGAAACTCACAAAATGGTTACACTTGTGTGAAAACTGTCAATGAAAGGAAAGGGCGAATAATATCGGGGTTGCGCTGATTATTTAATTTACTGGGGTATTCACCTCTGAATTTTCTTCATTTTACTGAATTTACTTTGGATGTATCATTTACCTGACTATTTATTCCTGAAATATTTTTTTTTTTTTACTTCTGTTAATTTTTTAAACTTCGGCATATACTTATGATACATGATTTACCTAGGTGTTTACTTTTGATACATGGTTTTCCTGAGACAGAGGTCGCATTAAATAGTTCTGCTCCAAGGCATGGGTCTGTAAGGTTGAGTATTCCCTAACTACATATTCAGACAGGCTGTTGCCCAGCATAAACGTAAAAAAATGTAATTATCTTATTAGAAGTCGTTAAACATTAAAGTGTGAAATAGCACAAAAAAATGCACTGTTATTGCTCTGTTTGAAACGTTATACAATTGTCCCCCCGTCCTGTCCATTGTGCCCCAGAAAATGTATTATTACATTATTATTATTATTATTATTATTATTATTAGTAGTAGTAGTAGTAACAGTTTTCCCTTCTCTGTGGTGTATCAAACATGGCCTCAGAACATAAGCCCAATAGTCAAATGGTGCTTTAATCAGGCACATTTTTAACATTGATTTTCACCAAAAACAAAAATGCAAAACCATAAATGTCGTGTCAAAACCGTATGGACTGGGATACCAATCCCAGTCTTAAACTGAAACAACTGGAACACACATTTTTTGTTAGGCTTTTCTGTATTTCACAAAATACACAATTCAGTATTCTTAGAGTATTCTTGGTTCTACAAAAAATATGGTCTTCGGACCACATAACTGTTCTGATCCAAGCGACATGTATACTTTACAATTTTTATACGGATGGATATTTGAAATTCAGCTTAAGTAGATTGTTTAGAAGCAACCTGCCTAAGTAAATATTGACTGGCGATTAGAACTCCCTACAGTATATCCCATAACGGAGCTCATCACAATCAGACTCTGCACTTTAGGCCATTTTCAGATAGAGGGCAATATAACTACAATCAACACTTGGAAACATGCCGCGAGTGTCCGTATTCTACGCTGGCATGTGGAATTCTCTTCTTAATAACGCACGCACACGCACGCACACACACACACACATATATATGTATATGTATAAATTAATAAATTAAGGTTTTAAGAACAAATGCGTCTGGTGAAGTGAGCAGAACGTGTACATATAATATATATATATATATATATATATATATAGTAATTGGATTTTTGTAAACGGGTTTTACTTTATTTTTTTAACAGTGGCGTTTGTTTGTGTGACAGGATTAGGAATGCAAAATATATTACCGTGACAGATTTGATAGTCATTTAACAATTTAACATGAGTTGTATCGTTTAGTCGAATGTAGTGTCGAGAATATTGGAATTTCAAAAACCCACATATAATCAAAACTTTGAATGCATTGCTTTTTTAGTACTACAATAACAAACACAATTGTTCGTCGTCTTTACTCGTACTGTCATGATCGGTATTTTTGGTTAACTTGTTGTAGCACGTTTGTATTTAGCATTATATTAAACACAGATGTCATAGATGGGCGTGACACTTACTCTCCTACTAAACCGACGGCTTCCTCAATATTTTCCAGCCTTATTATCAGGTATTTGTGACTCATTTTAAATAAACACAGTTCTCAAGTGAGCAGCAACTCTCAACATTAAAGTTGAGAAAGTAGGCGGGATTTACCAAGTAACAGTACGGACTTGCTGTCCTTACAGTTCAATCATTCAAAGCGAACTCGCTAGCGGTAGTTTTGGGTAAGAGTAGCATACTATATCTTTGTATAGTTAGATTAACAGGTACTCCGTGGAACGTCGAAGTTGCTGGAGGTAACCTGGCATGGAACCGTGCATGATATAAAATCCGCCGCGAAGTTGGCAAAATGCGTCAACGTTTCAGGAAAAATGGCAAATAGATGGAAAGAAACGGTGGCATCCGGAAGCCCAAAAACAACACTACGAATTTCCATACAGTGTTGACGCTGCATAAGACTTGCGTGGAAAACCAACAAGGGAGCAGAAGAAGGAAGGTGATTATTCATACTTGTACAAAACTGGATTTTAATGTGTACTTTTAGTTGTTAAGTCTTAAGCGGTTTATATAAATTCTCGCATTTTTCATGTTTCAGCAAGTTCTAGATTTCGGTAATTTAAATGCCACCATGTGATTAAACCCGTTAAAGGACCTCCAGGAATCTTGACCTCAGCCCAGATTAACCCGGGTGCCAGCTTGCTGTCAAAGAAAATTGGGAACACAGAGACTGAGGAAAAAAAAAAAAGTTAAATACCCAGGTATAATCTTAATTAAAAAAAATAGAAAAATCTTGGAGTATGTACGTTTGTATATTCAAAAAATTTTTTTTATACATAAACTGTCATTACTCCCTTGTAAAAATAGGCACAAATTGGCAATTGTGCCTTTGTTAATGGGGAGCTAAGTATGTGTTCTATTTAAACTGTATTTAAAACGGTAGTATATCAACTGCGGCTCGACCTGTCTAAAATTTCCCTGAAAATAGATTTGTAGTTTGCACTACTGTGCAAAGAGCTGATAATATTCCTCGGGTACATAATAACGACTTGGCTTTCCTCCTGTCTAATATACATTCAATGAAGAAGTTGACCAAAATCATCTAGAATTCTTACCAGATCAGATGCCTGTTTGTGCATTAGAGAGAATGTTAATGTAAGAGTTCTAATTTTGCTAGATATTGCTCGATTTGCACACAATTTCCTTTGTGCGTCTGGAAACCTTGTCCTGCAGCAAGAAACAGCTTAAAGAAGACCATAAGACTATGCAGGTGATGCTTGCTGTAGGTCTGTGTTGGCACAGGCTGCTTAATCTGCAGATTTACTTGTTTGCCTTAGTGGTTAATAGTTTTCCTCGTGGTACGACTCTGCTCCTGGTTGCCATTCGCTCTGGGTTTCTTTTGACTACACATGTGTGTAATGAATGATACAGGATTCAGGAAGGATTGTGACCTGTCCCTTTCTCCCCCCCTCTCTTTTAATACTGCCCTTCTCCAGCTTGTCCCTCTGGGGATTTTTAATGGTTTATTGTGCCCTCACGTGAGATGTTTATCCCTCACAGTGCTAGGGAGAGTCAAGAAAGTAGGTGTTGGCGGTTCTGATGACTGCAAGACCGTGGGTGGTCTTGTTCTACCGTTTCTATCAATTGCCAGTTTTCTGTTGAACAGCTGTGGGACTATGCCAGCAAGGTACACACGCACGCACGCACGCACGCACGCACGCACGCACGCACGCACGCACACACACGCGCACAGATGCAGGTTTGAGCTGGCTCACTAGATTGTCTATGTGAGATAACGAACATGCCTTGTGCC
>JAOVYW010073250.1:0-20373 GCA_025775045.1 Hiodon tergisus
CCAATTAAATCAGTTTAAACTATTGTGTAAATGCAATTAAAGTACAGAATAAGGTAAGATATATTAAGCCACAATGTGACATCTTACGCAATTTATGCTGGAGTGTTATACATAATATAAAATCTAATAAATAATATAATATAATCAATTTTCTATTGTATTTGGTATTCAGCATAAGATTTAATGATGCAAGTCCTATTTGGTAATTTTCAAACGTGTAAAACTCAACTCAATATGTAGCACAACAATATATTGTTTTAAAAGGAAATTACACACACACAAAACAAACAAAAAAAAAAAAAAAACAACTAGTATCACAGCTCAGCAGGTGAAAAAAAGCTGACTTAAAGCAGGAATTAAGAAAGCCCAAGCAGAGTTTTTATGGGTGAGGACACCTGTATTGATGCCCTGTGGCCAAGGGCTGCTGAATGTCAGTCTAACAGCATTCATCAGCACTGAGCCCCAGGAGGACAAGAACAGTCAGGGGAATAAAACCTCCAAAACCAGTGATCACCATGTGATCCCCCACGCATTGAAACAACAACTAATTACCCCCAGCTGTTCAGCAGCATTGTGACAGAGAGAAAATGCCACATAAAAAACTGTTTATCTCATGATAAAAATCCAATCTGTCCCATTTTCGGTGCAATAAAACCAAAGAAACCAATCCTACTGGGCTTCAGAACTCAGTGTGCAGCAGGCTTTGGCCCAGCTATCAGAGGTTGGTGTGCATTGTGAGAAGCTACAGGGTGAACATGACCGGCCCATGTAGACCAGCCCAAGTAAACCGCCCCACATACACCATCCACGTGCACCATCCATGTACACTAACACATATACACCAGCCCATGTATACTGACCAGAACTGTACTACAAAACAAAATATGAGTTACAGAGAAGAGCTTGGATAATGAATTCAGTTTGAAGAATGTAAAAAAAAAACAAAGTGGTAATAGTGAATGTTACTCTTCCCAGGAACATTTAGACATTTAAGATCCAGGAGCATTAACCATAGAATAAGGGGTGTGCCTGGAAGATTTTAGACACATTTTATTATTATTAAGTCAAGTCAAGGCTTCTATTTCAGTTTTGTCTAAATAGTTCTCAGTTTCATTTGCCAACCCATGTCATAATCATAAGCACCAAGCTGTCTACAATATTTTGGGGGCAGGGGGGATTAAAATTGTATTTGTGTATAGAGCATCTTTTCACAGTAAATTTAAAGTAGTGGGAGCTTTGTACATATTCAGAGTAACACATGCAGGTTTAGCAGACATCGTTGAGAACATTCATTAATGAGAAATGTTGATAAAACGTTTTTACAGACAATTTGTTTATAAACAGTATACATCCAAACCACATTTTATTTTTACAAACTCAGAAAAGATAGGGAATTTTAGTAGTGGTTAGGAAACTGTGGAGTGATAGAGACTTGCAGGTCTGAAGCTTCAGGTTAATCTCGGGATAAGAGATCAGAAATATCTTCATTAAGTATGTTTATGAAGGATCTTATGAAACTGCAATGGTTGAGTTGCATAAGAATGCAAACAAAATCCGAAAAGCCGTTTTTGCATTGTATTCAAATATAAAAACATGATTGATGTTTGAAAAATACTATTGAATTACGGAATAGACTTTGGGATAAATATGGTCAAATTTGTTAACTATATCATGGCCAATAAAAAAACATGAGTATATTTAAACAGAATAACAAATGACATCATTACATTCTTATTACTGCAGAAACGCACCATAGGAAAACATACTCGGGCAATACATACATACTTTACATCACTCATACCTGCTATTCAAACAAGAGAATAGCATGTCAGTACAGCGTTGTTTTAACTTTAGATGAGTCATCTCAGAACTAGCAGAGTAAACTAAACTCTTTTGATGAAAAGGTGGGTAAAGTGTAAAAAATAATCCTTCTGCTTTTGATTACTTGCAAGGACCAGTACAATTGTCTATCACGTGCACTGCTAGGGCTCAAACTGTGAACCAATTTTAACAACTGATCAATGCTTTAAACTCCCCTTTAATTGTGGAAAGAACAAATGTCTTCCAGCAAATTGAAAACTGTAATCTTCAGTAGAACACACAGTAGCGCTGACAACAGCAAAAGAGTGGGTTGAAAAAAGATAATGGTGTTTTCAGGCTTCCAACAAGCCAAATTTTGTACCTATGCATCTGTCGGTTTTTCTGTGATGAAATGTGGCCACCATTAAGTAACACCAGCAATTTCTATAACATAGTCCTTTGGGCAACTGAATCAGTATCAAATCTCCCATTTCTCAAAAATGATAAATATTTTTGCTTTGAAAACTATTAATTAATGTGAATATGACACACAATGTTTTATGTTCCAGAGCGATGCCTACAACAAACAGAAACAAATTTGAATTAATAAGCCTGTTAAAGATATACAAAACAGTATATCCCCTTTGGCAATGTGTTGATGACTTTTTTTGTTCTTTTTGTTGATGTTATAAATGTGATGGTTATATTTTTCTGTCAGCCGAAAATAATTGTGAACTTTGAAAAATATCATTTGAATGAAAAAGTATCAAATATAACAAGTATCTACAGCATTGTAATATTTTATAAACAGTGAAATTGATTTGTTGCTATGGAAACACAGCAGACAGTGGCAATTTTTGTTTTCAGACAACAACAAAAAAAAGGAATACATTATTCTGCTGGTTTTTTCCTGTCGACTGTCCCAGCAGTCTTAAAGCAGCTTTACAACTGCAAATAGAGGTTCTGAGGGTAACCAGACGACACTTATTGCCCATATAGGGAAGTCTAAAATAATACTGTACATTAGTGTGATCCAGCACCCAAGAGGCAGATGGGAAAACCCTGCTGACATTGGCTGAGCTGCAGAGGGCAAATGCGCTAAAGATTAAAACCCAAGGCATCATAAAGCATGTGCCACCAAATCAATCCAAAACAAAAGCACTGCCTTAGCTTGGTTCCCAGCACCTGCTCTTACTTCCAATGATATGCACTGTGAGCTGTGACAGGAAAAAAAAGACTTATGAAATTGCAATGTGTATAATTTACTGACAAAAAAACAATGTATTTACTTCACGTCTCTTAGTGAAAATGCCGTGAAATCCAGTCGATTTCATAGACGGATAGCTACAGCTGGCGCTGATGGGAGGCTCAGTGGCTGTACCGACTCTCAATTATAAATTTCACATGCCTCGCCTTGACTCAAAACAACACTGAAGCATATAATATCAGACATAGCAAGTTTTTATTAATTGAAAACGTTTAGATCAGGAGAAATGTGACATTTTGAAAATGTGTATTTTGAAGTGGTGGTTCAGAGATTGGTTTAGTCCAGAGTGCTGTGTAGCCTATATGCGACTCTTATCATATCTGTAAGCTACGGAATCTCTACACGATATGTCCGCACATCACACCTTTTTTTATTTTCATAGAAGAAAAAAAAGGAGCAAACAGATTAGTTCTCTGCAATGTTCTCACCTGTGGTCAGCCTTAAATGGGCAGATAAAGGATATTGGGATGGTTTGGCTATGGAATTGTAAGCTTTTTGACTGTTAGGTACATACACAGTAACAGAATGAAGTAACAGAAGGGGCGCGTCGTGAAGGAAAAAAAAAAGTACGGAGGTGATGCTGAAAATTTAGCTACAAAGATAATTGTGCAGAAAATCCTTCTAATAGCGTCACTATTAATGACAAATATACTTTGAGTTTTTATCTATAGCGGTTTAAACAACATATAATAAAGATTCCTACAAAATCAAGGATTTAAAATGAGAATTTGCAAGCTAATGTAAAGTTTTTTTCTAATAATGGAAATAAATTAAAGTGGTTACACAGTGAAGTTGAGCAGATCTGACAAATAATCACCAATCCCGATAGCAGTATTGACTCAAAGATGGAGTCTAGGGATGGGTCTGATGTAAATATGGACAGAATATTGAACAGACTCAGAAACTGGTCACATGACAGCCTGAAGGGCAAGTCATTGAATTAATCTTTGTCCTGTAAATATATAATAAAATGGGGGAAGCTTTACTGTATTCTAAGAGAAAATCCTAATGTACTAAGAGAAAACTTAAAGTCATGCCACCACAAAAGTCTAGAAAATAAAAATGTCAAGTTAAATGTAGAGTTTAACAGTCACCTCTTGTTTAAACATCAGTAAATGCTAAACTTGTTTGAAATACTACCAAACCATTGATATATATATAGAGAAATTCTTATTGTTATTTTCTGTTGTATTCCAAATCATTACTTTTCCATGAGAATTTGAGCTGCCCGGCTTCTGTCTGACAGAATGTACTATCTGTAAAATGGGTCTGTTTCTCATATCAGCCCGCTTGCTTTAGAGTATTAGGAAGTCACACTCAATATAGGAAGCAAAGAGAAGTGATATTAAACAGTCCATCTGACGGATCTGAAAAAAACACACCAGGGATCGCTACTGTTTAACAATTACTTACATGTCTCCATGTGGTTGTACTTTGCTCATAAAAGTAATAACTGTAACAATGGAAAATATACGGAACAAATATAATAGACTACCATCTCATAACTTCTGTAACATTGGTTTGTAATTGTTGGTGCTAAACTTGTAACCAGAGGTTGAAGATTCAGATCCCAGCAGTATGATTTCTGTTGTAACCTTGAGACAGCTACTTTAATGCTGCAGGGTAAGCTCACCACAGGCCATCTTGAGTAAGAGCTTCTGCTAAGAAACAATTTAATATAATTAGATGTATTGACCATAAAGTGCTTGGTGTCTATTTTAGATCACCCGCAAGTATATGCCAATACTTGTGTGAGAACTAGAGATGCTATCACCCACAATGAATCTAAAAAGTCTGGTCAAATTTTGAAGAAATTTGTATTATTTACAGCAAGTTATATGGAGAAAACACTGGATGCTTTCATTAGATCTCTAAAGTAAAATGTTTTATTATTGAGTTAGATAGACTAATCCGTGTTTTTTCTGAAGGTAGCAGTAAGCAAAGCAACAAAATATTACTTTTTCTGAGGTTTCTTTAAGTAAAATAATGAAATGACAATAATTTGAATTGCAACAAATATAATATACAAATATGCATTATAATATGTTTATAATACTTCAATATTTTACAAATTTAGTATTGACTGTAAGAAAGAAGAGTTAAGAGGGGTCGCTGACTAGCTGGTTCATATATTCCTGAAGAAATTATGTGATTGGAAGAGGAGAAGTTACAACCAGATGGTTAATGGGGAGTGATCTTTCAATCACGTTATATCTGCCACAGTCATCGGAAAGACAGCTTGATTTGGTTTATTTGGCAAATTAATTATTCACACATCAATCAATTTAAATGTAGAACAACTTAAATCTTGTTTTTTTTTGTAACACGCTGATACGACATTTCGTTTATTAGCTGTCCTTTAACAGTTTATGTTTACTTTGATAAATTAATGAATTATGATTTGTCAACATGGGCAAATTACTCAGAAATGGACCTAGCTAAGTGAGGCATTGAACTTTTGCCATTTTCATGAATTACGCCTGGAAGAAAAAAAATCCTTATAGTAAGAAAGGCCTGAAAAGTGCATATTTTCACTTTCCACACAAAAAGAATAATAACCGCATTTAGATCTTTTTTTTGTTGTTGTAATTTTCTGGTATATTCTTTCATAAATGTGAGCAATAGCACAGAAATTATGTAATGCAAACTATACATTACTGAAGTCTCTTCAATCGCAAACAATCTCTTCTAATTGGTAAATTTTCCACAAAACTTAATTTATCCCACAACCACACACAGATAACAACAAGATAACATGCTAAGAAAATATTCAACAATAGTTCCGTTGTTACAGTACTGCCTTTCAAACTATTGTCCATCGGATCATTTTCAACCCTGGCTGTTGGTCATACTAAACAATTTGTTTCCAATTTGTGCAAATAAATTACTTGTCAGATTTATCTAAAGTTAGGTATAGTGACCTATAGGGTTCAGTCTTAGGTCCCTTACATGTTTCCGCAAGGTGATGTCATTTGTAAACATGGGATTCATTTCCACTGCTATGCAGATGACACACTTGGCTCTACTTGTCCGTGAAACCAAGCAAGAATTTGCATATTTCCAGAATAGAATTATAACTCAGGGATGTAAAACACTGGACGACATCTAATTCTTCTATTAAATTCTAGGAAAACTGAAGTGACTAAAAATCTCGGAAACACCATTATTCTTTCCGGCCTTTCCCTGTCTGACGAATGCACAAAAGCGTATCCATGCTTTTGTCACCTCTAGGCTAGAATGCAGTTATGCCCTTTTTTCAGGCAGCCCCCACACTGTGCCCTTTGCAAAAAGCTGCTGCACTTTGCTGGCTACCTATAAAGAACCATACTGACATCAAACTATTACGTCTTAAATAAATCGACATTGTATTTAAAATGACCTCCTAGTCCCATACAATCCCCAAATATTACGTAGCACACATGAAGGCTGCTATTCTAGCTGCTATTCTGCTACTCTAGTCCCAAGAGTAGCTGAAACTAAATCGGGTGGTAGGACTTTCAGTGGTCAGGGATTCATTTTTCCCTAGTATGGCATAGGGATTTCTGTTTTTTTAAGAATTCACTATGGAGCACACAATCTGCTCAACGCTTGACAATTTAGTAGCAAAACTAATTGTATTGACTGATTTATTTTTAAAATCATAAAGATAGATGTTTCTAGGATATCATATTAATTCCCAGTGATTGAGATTCCTGCCCACCCATTATACTTTCATTGATTGATTTTTCTGATTCTGATTCAAGATACCTGGGGATATCCTAAAATATGTCGTATCCTTAACCTGAATTGGGAAAGTAAATATCCAGCTAGATATTTGTAGAAGTGGTTGAATGTAGAAACTTTAAGTCGCTTGGGATAAAAGCGTCTGCAAAGCATCTGAATTGTAAATAGCAAATCGTTATAGTCTGTTCTGAGGTATTATAATATTGGTAATTATAGTGTCTTTCTTCTTTTTAGGTATGCTTCAAGCTGTAATCTGGAACAAAGATCGGTGTCTATTTTCGTGTAGGGTCTGTAGTTATATAAGTATAGGCCCATTCAATATGTGAGTTGATTTTCAGTGATGGACTAGATCACTGAATTTCTAGAAACAAAATTTAAAAAATAAATGGGTAACACAGATCTAATTTTTATCCAGCTTCACCACAAGACTAAAACAAGCCATCTGTATTCCATCTAAAGTAGCTCATATAAGCTTTTACAAGTGCTTTAAAAATAATCTCATGAGAATTAAGGGAAATTAGGTCGCACAAAATGACTGATTTTAATTAGGAAGAATGTTAGACTGGATGAATCTTATGTAAATTTCTTTCTTCCGTTAATCATTTCTATCTCCAGCAATTTTCCAGACATCCCTTTCACCCTTCATTCATTAACTGAAATTAATAAATTAAAATACTACTGTGGTAATCTAAACCTTTCAATAGTACAGTAAGTGCCACTGATACTGTTATTAATCGTTCATTTCTCTATGGAGTAGCTAAACACTAAGACTGGCAATGATAATGTAAATAGGTCCACTTGCCGTCACTGATGAGCTGGTAATTTCAGGCGATGTCTGGAAATCAATGGATTTCTGCCTTACATATAATTTAAGTTCCAGTTCATAGCTTGAATACAAAATACCCATAGGATATTACCAAGTATGCATTTTAATGTAAACATTTGGAAATTACAAAAAAACGGTCCCATTCTCAACTCACGATGTGGAGAGACAACTCCCGAGTTGGTAGGAAAGCTTGATCTATGCAGTGACTGTTGAGGAAGTGGGCCTGAGTCTGACATTACTTAGCATGAGCACATTGAGTTGTGTCCTTCAGACGCCATGTTTGAAAAGAAAGAGGTAAATAACCGGGCGGTCTCTACGCAATGTTCTTATAGAAATACAGCCCTCGATCATGAGATTCTGGGCATGCAGCTCTTTTGTGTTCCCCAGTATTCCCCAAAATTTCTCATCGACAACTTGGAGAGAAAAAATGGCCTTCTCCAGCTCTTAATGGCTGGATACAATGCCCACCCCGCCCAACCTTTTTCATGTCTCGCTTAAGCTGCTCCTTATCTTAATAAACGCCCCCTCATCCGCAAGACCGCATTCACATTTTCACCAGCATTCACATAGGGAGAAGAGAGGCTGCCAAGTAAAGCATAAAAGTGGTTTGACTTAACACTGGAAAAGCAAAACACTTTAAAGTCACTGCTGAAACATCTGTACGCTGCTTTATAAATAAAGAGCACATCTCAGATATGTGATGCTTTATAATCAAATGCAAAGCTGGAGGACACGGCATATTTTAATGTCATGTAGCCATTCCCACCTGTTCAATAACTTCAGTTACACCAATACATGATGTTCGGAGCCCAATTCTCCACATTGAATATTGCAAATCGACTGCACCAGTCAAGTCAACTTGTTAATATGCTAAAATCTTTAATAATTGTTCAAATATTTGGATTTGTTGACGTACAGCAATTGTCCTTTCATGATCATTAGTACGAGTACTTCATTCTTCTGAAGAAATCAACAAATATTTGAATTACTTAAAATAGGAAGACACTACTTCTCTTTAAGCTTCTTTAAGCTCCCAATAGCTGCAAAAAGACTTTCAAGGCAACCCCCCTTTTACATACAATTTTCATATGAACAATTGTATTCGTGTCATGAATATTTATTGAATTATTTAATGTTACAGAAACCATAAATCGCTAATCCACTTCAGGGTTGTGGGGTGCCTGCCCCCAACCCAGCAGGCATAGGGTATGAGACAGGGAACGCCCATCCATCAAAGGACCAGGGACACACAGAAACACAGTTTTCCACAGTCTTCGGACAGTCGAGAGAACCCGGAGCACCCAGAGGATCCCACATGAACACAGGGCAGACTCCACATAGATGGGTAAACCAAAACGGGTTTGCCAGCTAGCCATTAACTTACCAAGTCAAAGCAGCATATTTACTTTGAAGCACAATGCCTATCACCAGCCTGTTGTATTGAAGTTGCAAATACTTTTTGATGCCAACACGAAAACGAATAATCCCACTATGGAGCATTTAGTAATTCTGCATAAAACCTGCTGCAGTTGCACACCATTTTAACAGACCTGTAAATAAAAATCTTTTTTTTTTAATTATAAATATTAGTTTATGCAAATACATTTTCCTCCAATCCATTGTAAAAGAGAGAGATATAGTTAACCTGAAAGTTACACATGAATGGCAATAAACCAGTACATCAAGGTTATAGCAGAGAGTTGCCATTGAGGCTGTAGCACAATGTGGTAAGAACGCAAGTAAAATCAATCTAGGAGTAGCTATGAATACATTTCATGATGGGTTATATATCAAATAAGCTACTTTCAATTTAGTAATCTAGTCCTTGAGAAAATCCTTCATCCACCAAAACAAATATATTCATGATATATAATAGCTCCAGCACTAAGGTAATCATACCTATTCAGCACTTGGAGACCACTGTGTTTCTAATATACATTAAACTGTAATAGCTTATGACATAAAATACATGCAATGCTTTTTGAGAATGACTTTATTAGACAATGTATGATGGACCATAACCATATTTTATTATTTAATGATATTTTTTTTTTGTAAAATCATTAATACCTCGTAAATTACATAAATAATGTCTTTATTAAATGAAAAATTGTGTGCTATATATTGACACAGACATGAGGATAAAATTAGGTATAACATGGAATGCTGCTTTTAATTGGCACTTAGACCCTGTTCATGCAGCTATAAAAACAGGGAAAGAGTTAAGGTTATTGACATTGAACTGCAGAAGTGCCACTGACAAACCTGGCCCAAACCATTTATTTTTACAGGTTACAAAAAGGGCTCTTAAGATTGCCCTTACCATCAGAAGAAATGGGGAAACTAAAATATAATGCATGATTAACGATTATGCTATTTTATAGATTATATATGATATAATAAATATCATAATTCAGTAAAAATACAAAAATAAAAAGCTAAATTAGCAAGCAACAGGAACTCATTATCTTCCATTTACATTAATTAAACCTTATAATAGCTATCTCTTTTGGAACATAAATCCAATTTATAATATCTCCTCTATGTTGTGAATTGATTTTATAAAATCAGGATTACAAATTAAAAACAGCAAACAAAATGTATACATTTCACTTTCACACTGCTTTGTTATTTATTCACATGTATCTGCAGCCCTCAAACTGTGTAAAATGCTTGAACAGGCACAATAAGAAGCAATCACCACTTCTGTTTAACAGCTAAATAATAGAAATTAAATTATATACTTTTTACTCTCAAATGCTATAATGAACCTGTCTTGTTCTAGGACTGCCTTATTTAGTTCAAATATGTGTGTACTATTGACATTTTTTTCCATGTTGCGCCCATGTATACTTTATTATGTACTTTAATATTTACATATATATATGTACGTATCGTACAGTATAATTTCCTCTGCAAATGTGCAGTTTAACGTATGAAAGACACCAGCAACAAACTCATTTAAATTTGTTAGCCGCCACGCACATTCGGCTGTCACAAACGCTGTGTCTAATCTTGTTCCTTATTATAGCTACATAGCCACAGCTTTGAATTACAGCGGAGACGTAAGGACGATGGACTGGCGGTTTTTGTGATGCCTCTGTATTTGTTTTGACAAGGTTTTGCATGTTTTTCTATTAAATACAATTCTAAACTAAATAAAAAGAATACAGGTGACAATCTGCTCCTCACTCTGACTCCCTTTGCTGTTCCTCATATCCAGATGAATGGAAACCGATTCCTTGAGTCACGTCATCACCCGTACATGACTATCTCATCTACAGTACCAGGGTTAGTAGATTGGGTAGCAAAGTGGAGCCAACGAAGCATGGCAGTCTGCTGCAAAGCTTGACAACACGCAGATATTGGAACAGGTAGACACTGCCTGACAGCGCATTTTGAAAGAACATTAAAGTCATTATACCACTTCAAAAACAATCCGAGTCCAGGAAGAAACTCCATCTCTATCTTTTTGCAAATCAACATTTTTACCCAGATGAGTACCAGTCGTGGAAAGTTTCGCAGGACGCTGAAAATATATTTGATTATTTTTAATCTTAATAATTATACTTAAAATATTACGTGGTTTTGAAATAAAAAGTTTCTCAATTGCACAATTGTTTTCTCTGTTTACATTATATGTGACATTATAATGTAAAATGTAAAATTAACCTACAGATGGACTTTTGCGAATCTCATACAGTCTGAGCAACATTTTCCACCAAATACAATTTGGCTAGAATTGTCTCAAATTCTGAAAGTTATGACAGCAGTATTTTACCTGTATTAGACCTTCAGTTTGGAGGAAAACATCTGTTTTAGGAGTTTATGACGTAATCTATGGCTGGGAGAGTGTTCTGTGTTCATGTTTTTTTACCCAGACATGTTCTGGTTTCCTCCCCCAGTCCAAAGACTTGTAGTGTGTTGGTGTGTGTGTAGTTGTCCCTACCCTGTGATGTAATGATGTGCCATCCTTGTTATACCCTGCTTCATCCTCTATGTCTGCCCTATTATGCTCCAGTGCAGTATCTGCATCTGCAGGAGAACTGATTAACAATGGTTTCAAGACAAAATTACCCACTTGCTGATTGAGAGACTGTGTATGTCAATGAGAGACTCATTGATTTACAACCATGATTGAATTGTATGTACGAATAACCGCTGGCAGCTATGCACAATCAAATATGTTCCTAGCACACATTGCTGAGAAACAAAACCACGGCCATAATACTATAAAATTATCATAATTCAACTCTACTGGTAGAGTTCCTCTGAACCGGTTTTTAAATCTTTAAAAACATGCTGGATCGGTGGGAAAGGGGCTGTGCCTCCCCGCCGACTCCACGTGAGATTTTGGCCGCTAATTGGGTAATTGGGGAGTTATCACCTGCACTGGGTCCATATTGTAAATTAGGGCCAGGTGCAGGGATTAAAAGAGAAGCAGCCAGTCGCCTAAGGGCTGCATAGGGAGAACGCGATTACTGGGTGGTACAGTCAGTTTAAGAACAGATAAAATGTGTATGATTTTGATTTTGATTTATTTTTAATTAAAAGTAGTACAAAGGCAAGTTCTAGTGTCTGGGCCATAATTGAATCGGAAAACCATCCCGTGGGATAGAGGAACCTGCACCACACACACACACGAACAAACTGGGTGGGACAAAATAATGGAAACACTAAGCAATACTTTTAACAAATGACATCCAGGCAGTGGACACAGCTAAAAGTAAGTACTGTCTTGGGTCACTCACAGCCTCACAGCCAGAAAATGGTCCAGGAAATCTTAGGTAAGTATAACCTTGGAGACCTTGAGTATAAAACTATTTTAAAATCCTCAAAAACATTGGAAAGATGCAGCATAAATACATAATTTAGTATTCTTGCCAACTTCCTTACTACTCTTCAGGGAAATCAAAACATTCCATCGCCTTCTGGTTAGCCCAAAGCAGGAGCATGCCAATGAACATGGGGGTTTTCTCCAAGAGAGATTAGAGAGCTTAGCCCAGTTCTGGAAGACACAGGTCCAATTTCGAACTCCATCCAAGAGTCAGGGGACAACACAGATGAAGAATCAACTTCCGTATGTGTAAACCAAGCAGCAGATGCAGGCTTGCTGAGTCTTTGAATATAATACATTTTCCTTCACAATTAATTATGACAAAGATGTTACAATTCACCCTCTGTCAAAAAAAAGTAGAGGTGAGGTATGTTACATCTGCAGGGGGTTAATGCTCCTCTGTGAAATTTCAATTATGAATGACTTTATTACTCATAGCTCCCCAGAGACGGCAATCCATCTCTGTCATCCATCAAGATAGGCCTGTTTGTCAGAGAGCAACACACCTAAAGTGCTAATATCATCATCGCTTTAAATACTTGGATCTCATTCTCTTTTACAGCACAAAAGACAAGAGTTCATAAATCCCCTTTTCCTATTCTATTTTTGCAGAACAGCTATAATAAACACAGTAACCTGGGCCTGGTTTATGGAAGAAGCCAGAAGGACAATAATATTGTATGTGCCCTGCTTAATATCCTACAAAGTAACATGGTCTATTTCATTGCCTCTAACCCTACTGACTTGTAAATTCAGGGTAAAGATGGCTGCATTGATCTTTTCTTTATTGGCAGTCATACTTCACAGTGAAAATCTATTTAAAGAGATTTGCAAACTCTACGCTTAGTACATCAGGAATTTAGATTGTTTGTTTAAAGATTTAAAAGAACTTCAGCTGAAAATCAGCTCAAGCTTGACGACTGAAATTACTCAGACTTGTGGTAAGTGATAATTCGCCACAGGATACTGATCACAAAGCACATCTCATATTGGGAGAGCAATGCTGATTTCTACAAACAAGCAGCCACAGTATAAAACCCGAAAACACTAAATAGAGCCTGGTAGTTAATGCAACCCCACAACGGTAGAAAAAAATATCCAAATCCAATTAAGCATACCATTACGTTCTCTGACTTCAATGTTCAATGCTCTATGTAAAGTAACAAAAAATGCTTTAAAACATTGAATTATTTGGAATGTAAGTGTGGACAAGCCCACAGGCCTATGTGTCCCCCTCAGCACCCTTTTAAACACTGGGTGTCAGACCATGCCCTGGTCTTTTCCGCTGCGTACAGACTGCATTCTGGTGATTGTCAACATGCTGGGCAATCTCGATGACATAGATTGGAAGCATGGGAAGTTCAGTGAATGGTGTCTGAGCATCGCTTTCATGTAGGAATTAGGAAATCTTCTTTGACAAACCTTGTCTGAGGATGCTTATCTCTACCTGTAATGCATTTCAGCCACCGCTGAACTATGCAATAACACATTGATACTCAGAAACAACGAGGTACTCTTTTAGGTTATCGGCACGAAATCTGGTTGACAAAAAAGTGGAAGCAAAGTGAAAATCAGTGCTGACACAGAAAGAAGGAATAAACTTTACATGAACTATTGCCATCAAAAAATCTGAAAGGTTCTCCGTTTCATCCGGCACTAATAAATAATAAATCGGTTGCTTTTGTCTGAAATTGAATTAATCTGCCAATGCTGCACGACATATATAGTAGCAATATGTGGAATTTGTAGTTGGTCTGGGTTTAAGCCCCAAATCCCTGAAAGTTTAACAGGACTACTTAACAAGAAATGAGAGCAATGAACATCAATTATCATAACAAGAATGCATCTTCTGTATATTGTGCGACACAAAACAGGTACCTTATGCTCTTAGTTTTAATTAAGGTCAAAACTGTTCAAGCCTTCCTGTTAAAACTTTTAAATGTATGTATATTTGTTTATATCCAACAACATAAATCTAGTACCCTAAATAGTAAAAGTAAATAGCTTTTCGATGACATCTTAACAAAAGTGAAAAAAAGGCCTAAAAACTTACATGGCAGTAGGGTCATTTGTAAATTTGTATTAATAAGAGACCAGATTGTGTGAAAGTTCACACCATTCAAGTACAACACTTTCAGTTTGGCCAATTAAAGCTGGAACCAAATCAAAACTTGCAACCTGCTAATCACACTTTAAACAAATAAATAAATATAGTAAGAAAATGTTATCATACCGTTATCATACAGGCATAAGTTGGCCTTTATTTATGAGCAAAAATAGTGGTTCCCAGGACTGAAGAAGAAAATATGACTATCACTGTGAGGTTGCTTAGTCGGGAATGCTTCAAACATTTTAAATTTGTGTTTACTGTTTAAACAACATCTAAAATATTCAATCAAATGTTATAAACAAAAAGAGTTCAAATGCCTTTTTTTTTTAAAAGACTACCATATTTTCAAGGTTTCCGCTAGATTTCCATCCTTTAAAAAGCAACATCAACTTTTAAGTGGAGACTAGTAAAACAAATTTCTGGTTGAGTGACAGTAGATGGTGCCTTTATGATGTCACCTCATTTTATTTGGGGTAGCTATCGTTAGTTAAATTAAGAATAATTACCATTATATATTCATACTTTTCTCTTAAAATTTGTCCTGGCTAATATTTATAGTAATGCAATAATTAAATTAAAAAAGCACCCCTACTCCGGAGTTCCTCAACTGCAATGTCAGCAATTTGGAATCATAATTTGGATTCAAAATTATTTTCCCCGGTGTTTCAAGTCACTTGAGTCGTAAATGTGCAAGCGGGTGTTAGCGACTGTCAGATTGGCTCAAGGCGGTCTAGGCGGTGATTAAAGTAAATAGCTGGGAGTTTTATTCCCTGTCAGCTACTTAAAAATTCTCACCTATGAATTAACCCAGCAAAAGCAAAGCTGAATTATTTTACTATGGTTGATTTTTTTATTAAATGTCAGATCTGCGCAAGATTTTCTGTACGCTGCTCATTAACCTTCGGGTGTTCAATATGTCTTTGAGTATAACCTTTTCATACTTTTGAATTTTTTTACCCTTCAATGAAATAAACAAGCCCTCACATTTCAGCCCCATTAGGCTGATATAAAGAACACAAGCAACCTTTAATTTGATTAACCTGGGTTGGAAAACAAAAAATAGTAAAACAGATATTTCCATTTCCCAAAATGTTCAATTCATTATAGTAGTAGGTGCTACAATATCAAGTTCTAATGAATGCAGAAAACTAGCTTCAGATAATATATCAGATGTTTGATAGGAATATAACAAATTAAAAGAATATGCATAACATTGTTGGGGATCATTAAGTCTGTATATATATATTTTTTAATTCTACCCATATTTTAAATTGTAATGTGTGGACTTGTCTCATAATCCCAGACCATATGCTGGTACTAGTATGCTGTGACCCTAGTGGTTTAATCTACAGCAATATACCAGAGCCTAGTTTTCAGGACAGAAATATGCTCAAGGTTAAATATAGAATTTGATATATTATGGTTTTTGTCACTTAATTCTTCATCACAGTTTTATTTTCCACCTGTATTCTGATAATACCCTGCTCTATAAAAGAATCTTTCCTGCATCTTCTTCCCAAATCTTGGACTTGGAATGAGGTCTAGAGTACCGGAGTACTTTTGCACAGCATGCTGACCTGCGACTTCCTCATTTCATCTGTTATTAAATCTTCCTTTTACAACTTCCATAATAATGCAGAGGTTTGTCCAAATTTATTTGTCTGATTCAGAAATTCTCTGCCATACATCTGTCACTTCTTATCTGGATTTTTGCAATTCACTACACACTGGTCTTTCAGCACGTGACATAAACGGATTACAATTTATACAAAACGCAGCAGCCTGGATTCTTTCCAAATCCAAACATCATGATCACATTACTCCTCTACTGGCCTTTCTTCATGGGTTACTTATTAGATATAGAATTACTTTAAAAGTTATTCTGCTCCTTTTCAAATCTCTTCATAACTCTGAAAACTTATTTCAATTTAATTCAAAGTAAAAAAAAGAGTACATTTTGCCAGGCTAACTTAAACATGGATATTCCTGATTCAGAAGAATCACTCTAGTAATTTAACACACTGAACCTAACATCTGTTTGTTTCAATCTGTATGTGCCTACTATTATGTCATTTTCCAGGAGTTCTCTCGACCGTTTCTGGGTTCAGGGAATATTTTTTCCAGTTTTTTCCCATTTGGCACTGGGTTTTCTGGGTTTTTGATTTCCTCTGGAAAATCTGTTTAGCGCTTTGTGACAAATTCTATTTGTAAAAAATGTGCAATAACAAATTACATTTAATTGATTCAATTTGATAGAAATTCAATTCAATCTTGCAAGGCAGTCCAACTGACTGACCAAAGCACTCTTAGGCTATAATGGATCATTTTGAAGAGCATCACAATGGTCCTGAGGAATATGAGTGTCTATAACTGCAGTAATTGTCAGCTGCAGAGCACCACCACAGGTGCCAGCAGACACCAAACCGTTCCATAGGAATTCCCCAGGGTTTTTATAGCCTTTTTGATATTGGCTTTACTCCACTGTCAATTTGAAACAGGATGTCACAGCCAGAGCTCCCTGCTTTGTGTATTGATCTGTACCGTCTTCTGTGACAAGAGCAAATGGAGCACATATCCTCATTTCACAACACAGTGCAAATGTGGATGCCCCTGCCCTTCACTGCATGACAGCAGCAAGGGACAGAGCTCAGAAACAGCCTGCCTGGAGGAAACTGGATACTGAACTGAACTATCCCATTGGATAGGAGTTCATAATTTAAGGTACATGAGATATGGTCAGGATCACTTCTGAATTATAGGATGGGCACTGGTATGCATTTTAGTTTTTAGGAAATCCGGTTGCTTTGCTAAAAATATGTCCTTTTAAAAATGTTATTTATTTGAAAAATTAGTTTTGCCATTCTTCACACAATCTATAAATTACTTTCATTAAAGTATTTAGCATGGCTATTACTTTCAGCTACTAAAGACTTATGAGGCCACTTTGCACACATTTATTCACAAATTGTTGAGAAGTGTGAGCATTGCCTTCATTGCAGTAATGTGCCATTTGTGTACCCACCAAGAACCCATGAGAATTGCATGTTAAAAGCCATACATAGTTACTTGACTGAAGCAGTTTTGACTTTTCACTCAATATGGAATCTGTCAGGAATGGGAAACCCTTTCAGTGTTACTAACTTTAATACTAACTTTGACCTAATATCTTGCCTGGGAGAGTTTTTGGTGAAATGTACAATTCATTTTGCGGGAATCAAGTGAAACCACTTTCCCAAAGTTTTTTTCAAATTAAATTACTGGTTTTCATAAAACAAATACCACTTTCCAACTAAACTAAATTGCTACATATCAGAACATTTAAAAAATCACACCATGCTTCAGCCTAACAAAGCATTGCAAAAACGTAGAAATAAATTAGAATTTGACAATAAGTCTTGCACCTGGTGCTAAAACTCTTAAGAAAGCCACCATGTTAGAGCGTCTTAAGATTGAAAACACTTACTGCCATATTCCATTTCTACAATCACAGGGTAATAGCATATCCACACTGGAGAGACAAACGTTTCAACTTCAGACATCACTACAGAAACAAAACCAAACAAGAAAAGCACATCTTTTGTTAACTTATGTGAGGAAAATTTTGAAAACCAAAGAGATTCTTAAAGAAAAAACATTTTAACATTGGAACTTATACAATAGGCATCATTAGAATTGTTGTGGACGAGGCAAGTGGTTTTACAAAAAGTAAAGTAAAACCACTGTTCAGTTTTAGTGTTTGTGGGTAATGACAGGTGTAATTTAAAACAATGCATATACAACTGATTTTCCTCCATGTAAATATGTGCCAAATATACCTTACGACACCTGATGTTCAATACATAGAGCAAAGCTTCCATGCATCTCTTCCTGTGTAATCAAATTTTTATTAATAGAAACATTTTCAGAATTTCCACAATAATTTGACAATCTCATAGTACCGTGTATACCATAACATCTATACCCTGCTGGAAAATCCCTCTTGACCAGTTCAAGCTAGTGTCCTGTACATCAACTGAAGCCATTTCCTTGAACGTCTCTTGTGGAGGTTAACTGCCCCCCTGCCTTCTCCAAAAAGAGTCATTCTTCACAATCAACCCAGCATTAACTGGCTGCAAAACCTGTGCAAGTCAGCATTTGTCCATAAAACAGACAAAACACTTGCAAATTTTAATGTTCAGCTGCAAAAAAATGAGTGTTGATAATTATCATTGAAAGTATTTTGTGTTTTTTGCGTGATTTTGTTGAAAGTTGAAAGTGTTTGGTAAAATGTGAAAGCAAATATTTTAGATTCAAACCTTTTGCTAGTACGGCTTACTCAACATCCTCTAACATTTTGACATACGTTATCAATACATCATTTAACTATACGTGCAATGCTTTGTTTAATAACCCTGATTCCATTAGTTGGGTGCAAATACCAACCAAATGCAATAACATGTACAGCTATTGTTCAGTGATTTACCATTGTTTAAACCAACTTCGCTCCCATGCCTAATGTGTTGTGTTGCATCCCTTAGGTTATTTGGAACGATCCAGATAGAACAGATTGCTGCAAATCCATGGATTCATTCAATTTGGTCACTTTTATTAAACTTTATCACCTGAAAACCGGCATTCCCCATAATTCCTTGCTGCTACTCTGATTGAGTGTGGCTAATTTCTGAGGAGTACCAGGACAACTCTGGAGTTCTAGTGAGACTCTACCAGTAGCCAGTTGAAACCAGTGCCCCAACATTTAATTGGCAGGTGCTGAATACAGAATGCAATGGAAATAGAAGGTCAGGAGAAAACCTATTTATAAAGATGGATTTTTAAGCTGGATTTAAGAACAGGCAGTGATTCCGAATGGTGGTTCTCTGCAGGAAGTGAGTAAGAAAACCGAGGTGCATAGCAGGAAAAAGCCATTTCACCAACTGTGTGGAGTGTGGGTCAGGGGGACATGCCGGTCAGCAAAAAGACCGGCATCAGAGGACCACAAAGCACGACCAGGAGTGTAATTAGTCAGTGAGATGTAGGCGAGATAGATTTCCTTGAAGGCTTTAAAAGTCAACAGCAGAACTTTGGCTCCCAGTTAGATATCACATTAGCTACATGTAACGATTTCTAGATGGGGGTCATGACCAGCGGAACGATGTAGAGCAATGTACTGTATGTACATTTCAAATGAGAGGGTATTACCACATTCGTAGTAAAGCCCTGGGGCTCAAGACAGTTCAGGGTGATGGTCCAACAGGCTTCTCATTGTCGAAGTTATTTCCTAAATTTCCACCTCTGGAATTTTTATTTTTATTTTTTTGATAAAGCAACAAAAAAGATAAAACGCCAGATCTGAGAACTGCAACAATGAATCAATTTAAACCTCATTTTAAATACTATCAATTAGCAATATGGAAGAATTTGTAAAAAGGATTTCCTTTCCTTCCCCATCCAGAGTTATGATAAAACTCAGGAAACGATTCTGCCCAAAACGAAAGCAGTAGCGCATATGGTCGCAGGTCTATTATTTAGCACTACCACAGAGAACGCCCATTTGAAGCGCTACAAGAAATCTACTCCTGCCAAGAAAAGCGTGGGGGACAAGTTTTAAAAAAACTATCAGCATAGAGCTATTTTGGCCTCAGTTAGTCTACGCTAAGTGCCTGCTTCTCCACCAATTGAGACCCCTCTGACCTCAAATGCAGATGGCTTTATTTACATACACCATGTTCAAATCCTCACAATGTTCTTGTATAGTATTGTAGCGGGGATGGCTAGGTGCGCTTCTCCCCCTACCAATGGGAGTTAGCCATTCCCGCGGGGGCTGCCGGGAA
>JAOVYW010073251.1:27972-46118 GCA_025775045.1 Hiodon tergisus
TGCCAACCTGTACAAACAAGGGTGTGTGTGTGTGTGTGTGTGCATGTGTGTGTGTGTGTGTGTGTGTGTGTGTGTGTCTGTGGTGTTAGAAGCTGAGGGTGGGATGGATCAAAAGCAAAAGTCTTTTAATGTCCCTTAATCTTGAAATTATTTTTAAGGCTGAAAAGGGCCAATAAACATTTTAAAAGCATACAATCCTGATCCATATTGTTCTTTTATTAACATGTTAAATTCAGTCATGGGTTAGAGTAAATGTATTCCATGTTATTTATGTAATGAGAAGTAGAACTATCCTGGTAGGTAAAATAATAAATTTTACAGCATTTTTTAATCATCTTAAATGAAAATACTGCCATGCAGCAATGCAGAATTACACTTATGTTTTATTTTGGTTTCTAAGTATAATATTAAAAATAATATTTTACAAAAGATACAATGGATTAGAAAGCAAGTTATAAATAAATATAAACTTATTTTAGGTTACAAGAACACAGATGGATCACAACAGATGTCACATTTTGGTCCTTAAAATATAATTTACTACTGCTTATGCAAATTATATTACTATATTTATTACTAAAATTCACTGAATCATTACATTTTAGACTAAAGTTTGCCCTGAAGAATAGCAGTGATGCAATTTTATGTAACGTGACAGCCTTGCATTATCTATTATTATCACCATAACTATATGCAGTACCTGCACACAGAGAAGACACTGTGAAAATAATTATCTCACCTGATAACTGTTTAAAAAATGACATAACGTAAATCACTTCTTGTAAGAGGCAAGATACCTTAGGTTCAGTATGCGCACATAGTGTCATAGCATTAGCAATAAAGCATTAACCTGCAGCTCTAAAACACACCAGGAGAGAATCAAGGTGGCATATAAAGGTAGCTGTCTAAAATATTTGAGAGCCATAAAGTGCATGTCTGTTTAGCCTCCTGGTGCTGGTTTATAAGTAAAATTAGTTAAATCCTTACTATTAAATAAAAATTGATCTTGGCTGAATCATGGAATTTGAAACTGCCTCGTCATTATTTACTCAGTAGACTCTCTAATTCAGAACATTTTATATTGTCTCAATATTTACAGAAACAGTTTAAGTCTTTTTTATCTTGCTCTTGGTTGTGACAGCCATGCAGGCATTTGACCCAGCAGGACTTTGGTGAAATTGGACACCTTAAGCGTTAAAACAAGCTTCTATACCAGGATTCTGTGTGAGAATCTTACATATTTTGAGAGTTGTTCTCTTCTGCAAAAAATATATTGCTGGCCTGCTGGCATCGGTTGATATGGGAGATGGGGCAGATAGTCTTCCATGCAAATTATATTTACTCAAATATATTTTGCATTTGTGAAGTATGTTGATAACTAACGTCCAAGGTCTGAAGGAAGGTAGTATTTCAGCATAGAAGGCCTATTCACAATTAAGCTTATTTTGTTTTTAAATTAATTGTATGCTTAAACTTAACGAAGGCTGATGGCCGTCAGAGTTCAAAGCTTGGCTGTGTTTAACTGCTTCACCTTCAGCTTCAGCATACATGAGCTTAACATCCTAGTCCCTCGGTTCATGTCGTCACCATTATCAAGTAACTGTTTACTGTGATGAATGTAGCCTGTGACCTCTTCTGCACAATCAAGAGAAATGTTTTCCACAGTATTTCCTCTTAACGAGCAATGTCCTGAGAAAGATAGAATTCTTTCTCACTTCAGCATCTGCTACAGTGTAAGATTCTTATTCATTGAATCCCATTCTTAGCAATAATAATAGGTGATCATGTCAGTATTTGGCTATAATAAATTTTTCTATGGCACTAATTAACTGACATTTCCAACAGCAAATTTAATAATAATAACAATAACAATAACAACAATAATAATGATGATAATATCAACAATAAAATTATATGTGGCATTTATTTCTGAAGGTATGCATTTAGATTTTTGGGATATTGAGCAAAAACATTTTAGCCAAATAAAAAGATTGTTTCTATGATTAATTTAATTAACCACAGTCATCAAAAATAGGTTATGTCATCAATTTAAGCACATAGAGTGGCATATCAGTTTTAATATGATCATTTCTGTTCAATCTCTTTTGATGCCTTAAGATAATCTAGCTTTATTCAGATGCAAAATGATCAGTGATTTTTTAAAACAGATTTTCCTCCCGAAAATGTCCTATATCCATTATATATATTTTTTAAACTTTATAACATATAACATCATTTTTCCAAATGCTACCAAATGATATTCTTTTATTATTTATTTATTACAACCTGTGTTAGAAAAGCTACACAAAAGCACTAGGTAGCTAATGCCCCACGCTGTTTCCTGGTAAAGTAGCTAAGCTGCAGTATAAGCTGCTTGAAAAAAGCATGCCAGGCTTAAAAGCTGGAATTTGCTGGCAAGGCTCATTTCTAACAAGCATCTTCTAACATCCTCCAAGTGCCTGCAGGCTGAATGTACCAGTGGGATGGCCTCTCCTCCAATTGGTGCTGAACCTCTCGTGCAGACTGCATGGAAATGAGACTATTGGCTCGAAGGCAAATAGTTGTACTTCCTCACCCTCCCTGCATGTGGTGGTGGGAGTCGTAGCAACAAGCCAAGATGATTTAATCAGTCAATCCAAATTGGGGAGAAAAATAATTGGCGATTCCAAAAGGAAAAGATTATTCAATGTAAAAGGTGCAATATATTCTGGAATGTTAAAATATATTTTAAACTTTTGAATTGTTGCTTTTCATTTGTAAATAAAGGAATATAATTCATTGTTCTGACTCATTTCATGTTTTATTTTGTTTTCATATTTTCACACAAAACGCATTACTGCAAAACACTAAAACACTTAATATATTACATTATAATATATTATGCTAAAATTGAGACAGACTTTTAAGTAAATTACATGAAGGCGCCTCGCCAAAACGGTAGCTTTATTTATTTTTCTAAGTTCTTAACTATAGCCAAAGCTACACAAAAGAAATGTAGCTTACCACCATAAGCTTGCTACCTGAAATATAAAGCTAGGCTGACAAAGAGTATAGCTTACAAAAAGAACAGCGGACATTCTCCCAAACTGGGGTGAAACAAGGCCATGAACTCAGGTCACTCTCTCTGCATTTTGTCCGTTTCTCTATTTGCACACTACTTTTTCTGGCTGGATAAACTATCCTTTGGTGGCATCCTGAGGAAAGCGGTATAGCAACAGAGCTGGGTGACCTGCTGATATGACTATACACTAAGACTCACCCTTTTCTCTTTCTTTTTGTTTATCGCTTTAACTTTTATTTTCTTTCTTTCCTTCTTTGCTCTCAGCCAGCTGGGAATGCTTAAGGCAATGTGACAGTTATTTATTTTTGCTTATCGTATTTGTTGACTCCAAGAACGTGCACAGATGGGAGTGTACCAGTGCCTGAGCACCTGCTCCTGCCTAGCGCCCCGCCGTTTGTCTTATTTTTTCCTTTCTTTTCAGCCTTATTTTTTTTCTTTTCTAGTCCCTACAGTACCGTGTTCTGCAGGCTAAGTTCTTTCAACATCACACCCCCCCTCCAGCTTTCTTGGTCATTCTAACTTGTGCAGTGGTGCTCTAGGGAACATTTTCTCAGTCAGGCATGCATGTTTTTTTTTCTTTTCTTTTTAAATTCTTTTTCACTGCATATGATGACAACTTGCTTGTGTTACAAACATGCTGATTCATTTTCACTTTCTTTAAACAGCCCAGGCTACATGCAGTAGACAGGCAGGGTTGTTGATGCAACGCTGTTCTTGAATGTGAATTGTGACAGTCAGTACAGTGTCTTCTCAAAGTGTTGTTGTGAAGTTGCCTAGATTGCATACAATAAGTCATGTACAGTATTTTCACCATCTATTAGGACCAGATTTGTTGCTGTTACACTCAATAGCCTGTTTATTAAGTATACCACCCTGTTCTTGAAAATAGATGAAGTCAACTAGTCATGTGACCATGGCTTGCCACATAAAGCAGGCAGACAGACATTCAGTTACTGTTTTATTCAACATTTAATGGGCAAAATGAGTGACCTAAGCAATTGTGAGTGTGGTACGATCATCTGTACCAGGCACACCTGTCAAACAATCTGTTTTTGGTGCCCTTTCAAAAAAAAATGTGGTTGACTCAGATTTGATCATCTTCTGTATTGCTGTCTCCCTCCACCAGCATCCCCAGGTGAGATAAACAAATTAGTGGGTGGGTTAGTTATGCAATCTCCCTGTGGGGATAAATAAAGTACCTACCTAGTGGCATGTAAATGAGGAAAGGCACTTGACCTAACCTGATTTTTAAATGAAATATGCATAACTATATGTGCGCGACTGTGAAAGAATTGTTTATATTTGTGAGTACAATGTTTTCTTATGCAATCATTATGCAAGCTTTCCATCATAAAAACAGTTTTGCCTGCAGTGTATTTACATTGGTGTATTTTAAAATTCATAATGATGTTCATAATTACAACAAATTCTTATAATGTACCTTCAGATCTTTTTTTAGCCAAACACAGTAAACCCAGTCTGAGCTGACAAAACATTTTCTTCAGAGAATCTCTCAACACATTTCATGAGGATTATTTTTCTGCTCAAAGTAACACGCTTCCATTGCTGCTGCTGTTAAGATGTATAACTGGTTGGAGCAGAATTAATGACAGCCCCCATGCTCCTCTCTCAACATGACACTCTGTTTTCCTCTTGACTCCTTCCCTCTAAGAGCACTGGCCCTTCCTACAGCTTGTCTGCCTGATGACAGCTCCACACTAGCTGGCCATGAGTTCTGCTCAGAGCTTCTTTCACGGATCCAGCTCTGATGACAGAAGAAGTGATTGCGAGCCCACTCTCTGTGTGCTTGAGCTACTTGTGTCAAGTATTAACCAAGTGTCAGTGAATAGTCATTGAGTTCAGTCATCAACGGAGGCTTGGTGCAATGGTGTTTTTCAAACTTACTGAATCATGGACAAGAATAAATCTTTTTAATTTTCTTTTTTAATGTGTCTAGTACTGTAAATGATATACACACACACACACACACACACACACACACACACACACACACACACACACACACACACACACACACTACTGTACAAAAGTTCAATTAGAAATTACCTTGTTTTTGAAAGAAAAGCACATTTTTTGTCCATTAAAAATAGCATCAAATTGATCAGAAATACAGTGTGGACATTGTTAATGTTGTAAATGACTACTGTAGCAAGAAACGGCTGATTTTTTATGGAATATCTACATAGGCGAAAAGAGGCCCATTATCAGCAACCATCAGTCCTGTGGCACGTTGTGTTTGCTTATCCAAGTTTATCATTTTAAAAGGCTAATTGATAATTAGAAAACCCTTTTGCAATTTGCTGATTAAAGAAGCAATAAAACTGGCCTTCTTTAGACTAGTTGAGTATCTGGAACATCAGCAATTGTGAGTTCGATTACAGGCTCAAAATGGCCAGAAACAAAGAACTTCCTTCTAAAACTTGCCAGTCTATTCTTGTTTTGAGAAATGAAGGCTATTCAATGCAATGCTGTGTACTACTCCCTTTACAGAGCAGCACAAACCGGCTCTAACCAGAATAGAAGGAGGGGTGGGAGGCCCCGGTGCACAACTGAGGAGGAGGACAAATACATTAGAGTGACTAGTTTGAGAAACGGATGCCTCACAGGTCCTCAACTGGCAGCTTCAGTGAAGAGGTGACTCCGGGATGCCGGCCTTCTAGGCAGCGATGCAAAGAGAAAGCCATATCTCAGACTGGCCAATAAAAACAAAAGATTTAGATAGGCAAAAGACACTGACACTGGACAGAGGAAGATTGGAAAAAAGTGTTATGGACAGACGAGACGAGTTGAGACTGGAGTTATGCAAACATGTAGTTTCGGTTATCTCAGGATCAAAAAGCAAAGCTAGCACAAATGCTAGCCCAACCAAACATTCATTGGTCAGTACCAAACATCTCACCCATGGTTGGTAAATGTTTTGAACAATAAAATAGTCAACATTAAGCTGATTTAATAAGTGAGATTTTCAGTGAACACACTGCGAAGCTATGATACTCAGCAAATGTCTGAGTCATTCAATCAGCATTAGGTTTTATAAACAATTAGCAATTGGCTCTAAAAGGCATATAAGGATATCCTATACTTTTATATTTTTATTTAAATTTAGAATAACTTGGTGATGACCAGTGATGAAGCATGACTGGTCTTCTCTGATCCAATCACCTCAAGACACCCACCATTTAACACACTACAGGCCACGCAGCATGTACGATGATATATCTAATCATATATGCTGATTAGAGAAGAGGCATGCCTCCCCACGGCACAACCAGCCTGCAGGCACCCAGGAAGATGACAGGCGTGGCTGAATGACAATGAGCTGAAACTAGCTCTGTGTTTCCCAGCCAGCACAGCCAGGGACACAGTCTGTCAGTTGTGTCCCGCCGATATGTTTCCTGTTATCAATCAGGAACTGCCACGATCTGGATTAGAATTTGGGAAATCCATGAATGAATTGAGTTGTTTACATGCAGGTTTATTTTAGCGCTCAAATTTTACGCTAGGGTACATTTAAACATAATTAAATTAGTTGTAACGTGAGATCAAATATCATAATATAATTAAGGTTAACAAGATTGTGTGTCCAGGGCCAAAAAATGAAGTATACTGTCCTAATTTGTCTATGATGCTGCATTTTTTGCAAGTTTCTGAAATCTCCAGTTTAGCGCAAATCACATTATGCATTCATTAAAATCCTGGCACTTCACAGAAAAATAGAGATGCATTATGATAAAATATAAAATAATATATTAGTACCAAAATAGTTGAACTGTAGTGGAGGGAGGTTTTTGGCTCAAAAAAAATGCAGCTCTCAATAAAAACTTCTCTCAGAGAACCATTAGACACTGCAGAGACACTTCCTCACTGCCTGTTCGACTCTTTAAAATGAACACTGCAACCCCCCCGCCTCTAACGACCAACCTGCATCGAGCTCCCACGCAATGAACAAACTGAAATATTTATAAGAACAGGTGGACATCCAGGTCTTTCAAGTCCTCTACTGTATGGAAATGTATGTGTATGTGTAGCATAGGTTATATAGTGAACAGCTGCAGGTGGACTGACAGGGTTATTTTCTATGTAAGACCTGTTCACCAACAGCCCGCAGTTGTTTTCTGAAGTCCTTCATATGGCTATTGGTTTGTTGTGAAGAAATATGGTAATTTTGTAGACACTTAATCATGCACTGCTGGAATGACTAACTTTTCAAACATACCCTTTGTTTTCCTGGGTTCTTTGGGAGAGCACACAATCATGCCTCATTTGTGTGTGACACCACACGTAAATGTGTCTCAAATGTAAAAAATGTGTATGTAAATAGCCACCATTACCATAAAACCATAATTCATAACACAGTGTTTCAAATTAAGGAGTGGTTTGAATGTGTTCATTTTAGATAAGACAGGTCGAAGTTCTATTGACAGACCAACACACATTCCTCCTCCTCCTCCTCCCCCCCCCCCACACACACACACGATTCTTAAACCTATCAGCAATAGCAGATGCTCATAATCAGAGACACTGACAGCAAGTGCAGAAAAACCACGAAGGCACAGCAAGTAAAACGACAGGTTACAGAGCTTCAGACTTAGAGGATTTTTAAAGTCCACAACACAGACTTCACTTCCCCCACCCATTTAATTTGATCGCACAAAACAATGACTCTTTTGTGAGTGGCACAGTACTCAAATCTATTTTTCTGTTTTCAGGCAGAAACTGTGCTTGGTTGTATTTCCTTGCACTGGATTCCAGTTTCAAGGGTTCCAGCAAGTAATTTTCTCCCATTTGTTTTCTCATGTTCTAGTATCTTCCCAAAAATACAATAAACATGAGGTGATAACAGGTTCCAAATTGCATTGTTGTAAAACAAATATTACTTTCCAGGTCAAACACATATTTTCATATGTTTTAATTTATAGAATAACTATCACTGCCACATGTTGTTTTAGGACCCAAACGCAGACACAGACATAAGGGAACAGAGGGTTGTGGGAAAACAAAGATTTAATTAAAGAAATAAAACAAACACAAACAAAGAACAAAGAAAACAAATATCCTTAATAAACTTGATCTACAAACACTACGGACTACTACACTGACAAGAAAACAAACAAGACTCTGTGACTAGACTAGAAAGGTTTAACTATAACTGACTTGGAACTGCTTGGAAAAGTTGGACGTAAAACCACAAGAAGTGGTGAAACAAGACTAGTGTATATGTATATGTATATGTATATATAGGGGAGTGCTGGGCAGATGATTGATAAACAGTGACTAACAACGGTGACTGATTAAGGGAAATGTTAGTGCTGGGCAAATGAAAACAAAGGATGAATGAAACACATGGGTTAGTGGAATGTTAATTGGTTGACTGAAAAACGTGACAGACTAACAGACAAAGTGAAGGTGAAACTGGAGGGCATTCTGGAGGGATTTTATCTTCCTTCTCTTCAATGAGAAATTCAAATTGGGAGAAAGAGAAAGAGAGTACAGAATGTAATTTGTCTTGTATTCCCAGCAACTTTGAATTGTACAATATGAGCTGCTGCACTTTAAAAAGCAGTCCATGCCTACTTCCAGCAGTTAAATCACAGTAGCAGAAAGGTTTATAGGCCCCACAACAGGTGGTATAAAGTTCTTCACAGTTCCCTGCATTCTGGCCCGGTGGCCCCTGCTGGTATTTACACGGCCACCCCTTCTTCCGACCACAAAAGTTACTCATTGGGCTATTGATTCCACTGCAACACAACATCCCCCTGTACACGAACCTGCAATATAATGCTTGAGCAGTGAATAAAAGGGGTGGTTTAGCAAGTTCAGCCACTGGATGAAATGCCACAGGTAAAGATAGCAGAGCAGCCTATCAGCATTTACAACAGACTTTCATACACAGTCCAATACCAAAAGTATTAGGCATGTTAAATGTCACACTCAGTAGAGTGCCAGTAGACCAGTAGACTTCTTGTGTGTCAAGTATCAATTGATTTATTGTATCAATTTCTTTAAGTTCCAAAGTGGAGGGTTTTGGAATTTGTTGTATGTTTGGAATTACAGTCTAAAAAAAGAAATATCAAAATGCTCTATAATTTCATTTTTTATTATTATTGATTTTTATATACTGTGTGTGTGTGTGTGTGTGTGTGTGTGTGTGTGTGTGTGTGTGTGTGTATATATATATAATTTTCAGTGATAGACAGAAACTAAAGCAGAAGGAAGCTAAAAGAAGAACAGTCATTCTGTAGGATCGCTGTAGTTTACTCCCAGGCTGTGTAGGTCAGTTTACAAAGCTGAATGAAGTCTGATTGGTATTATAAAGTATATCCTCCTTTGTATTAACAGTTATTTTGGTGATAAACCATAACCCAGTTACTAGATAGTGACTCATGTGCGGAGACAATTTGCAGCTCCAAAGCGCAGACCTGCCTGAGGCCAGCCTTTGTTCAGCGTTCTGATGGGACTAGTTTGTTGAGTATCCAGATAATGCTGAAGTCAGTGGCTGGCAGCCAGAGAGCTGAAAATAGAATAGGAAATTAGAAAGCCTGTCTGGAACTGAATACTATCCAAGTAACAACACTTTTGAACGAAAGAAGCAGGTACAAATACAGAATATCCTCTTCTTTTTAGCTGATGGCTTTCCAGGGCTGGAGCCACCAGTACTTGTCCTTAGGATGAACCGATGGTTTAGGTTTTTGCTTCTTGCAGGTTGCTTCTGAGATCTATAGCGCAAGTGCGCAGGTATTGTTGATTATACTCCAGGTTGAAAATCTGAACGATGTGCCATGTTTTCCCCTTATCATTCTGCAAACTTCTGGCAGACCAAATCAAACCCTTTACTAGACCAAATTTGGCCCATATGCGTAGGCCATGGTTTGTTCATCCCTGATTGAGAATTTTGGGAACTATGTTTCCAATAATAATTTGAATATATTGAAATACATTTTTGCATATGAACAGAATATCTCTGTAACCATTTTCAGCCTTATTTATGTTCTATGTACCGATTACAATGTGAAGGTTCCTTCACTGTATCTCCTCTAAAAATGTTTTTGCTCATACGGGGGAGTGTTGCACCATTGCTGCGAGATGCATTTCAAATTGTACATCAGACAAAAAAAATAATAATAAGAATAATTTTAAAACCTATAACAGGGTCTAATATGAATTTTTCAAAGTAGTAGCATGCCACAATGATGTTTACAGATTTGCCAGCTGACTACTAGTGCCCAGTCATCCCTTTAGCAGATATTATGTGGTTACTCTGAGCAAGCATAAACTGTGATCAATTTAAAAAAAAATTAAAAATTAAAATTAAATAACTTCATGCAACAGCATTTTAGAGAAATTTTAAGAAAAGCAATATGCTAATGCTTTTACCAGTAAAACATGGTTATCTATGGTGAAGGTTTTATTTACAATATAGTATCTTACACAGAAAAATTAGTTTTTACCGCCTAGAACTGTTGGTTCACTAGTAACCACAGCAATCACAGCATTCCAGAGATCTAATAACCTTTCCAGTTAAATTTAAATCTCTAATTTTAAAATAAATTTGTGTTGTCTCAGATTCAAAAAGGTAAGTTAGTAAAAACCTCAAAAAGCAGCCTATATGCTTTCTCATAGTATTTATCAGTGCAACCTTTTGGTGCCTTGTGCTAAAAGTCAGTGTAAGTTTTACATTACACCTTTGATGGCACCTATGCTCGTATAACATAAATCAAAATGTCAATTTACTCTGTCCTTTTTTATATATTCTTGCAGATGTGCCTTCAGTATGGTGAGCCTTTTTTAAGGACATGCAGATGGTTAATTAGATTGGGCTTTTGGGCAGCCATCCTGTTGACCCTACGCAACTTTATTTTTTCCAGGACCCCCAACTCCTTCTCTAAAGACACTCATGCACTCTATCTACATGTGCTGGATCATAAAGGTAACAGCGACTCCCGGATTTACGAGCCCAGAAAATAGGCAGAGACCATTTGGATTTCATTATTCCATTTACTCTTACTCAGGCCAGAAAATAGTTCTGAGTGCCTGTTTTATGTATTCAGCTGCCTTCCTCTGACAAGCATGTGGAGCTGCTTAAATAAACCATCCACCGGAGCACAGCTGCAACAACAACCAATCGATTGGAGGCAGGTTACCGTCTCAATGTTGGGCCGCGAGCACGCTGGCTTTAGCAGGTGGGTTGGGAGTTGTAATTTGTTGCCGATAGGGTTTTTGTGCCTCCCTGCCTTCAGACAACGGCAACTCCTGCTTCCCTTGACGGATAGCTGCGGGCTGATAGAAACAGTCTGTTTGTTAAAGATTCGCTGTGGTATAAACAATTGACTCCCTACCTTCCAAGAGTCTGGGAACTTTTATACTGAATATTGATTATTTCTTAACTGAAACTATGCTTTGCATGGTCTTCCCTCAACAGAAATATTCTTGTCCCTTTAGATAAATATAAAAAATATTTGTATTTTATTATTAAACGAGGAGTAATCATAATTTGAGTCACTCAAATCTGCTCAAATAATTATGATCAAAACTGAATAATTATGATCAAAACTGATAACTACATCTTAAACTTATATCAAAAGCCAAAACTTAAAATTGTAAAATTGTGTAAAACTGCCCATGTGAGAGACCTTAAGAAATCTAAATTGTGGGAGAAACTGCCTTAAAAAAGTTTCCTGCTTGAAAGGAACAATCCCTTCTCAATATTTACCAATGTGATTTTGGGGTTCTCCACCAAATCCCCTCATTCAAAACATCAAGAAAGGATATTCTACTTATTTTGCTTAAAAAATTAAGCATTCATCATTATATCTCCCTTCAGATCTACAACTATTCTTTCACTCAGCTTTATTTGTCCTTAAATGTTAAAATCTTATTTTTTGGGAGGCTGAGTGTATATCCCCAGAGCCTAAAATATTATTTATTTTATATGAAGTATATTATTTAATATGGAGCATTCAGATAAATTAACTAAAAAAATAAAATAAATTGCAGATACTCCTCTCCAGAGCGATCATTGATTCTTTCATATAACTAGTGCAAGTCCAACCCCAGCTGTTGTATCCTTGAGCAAGGTACTTAAACTGAATTGCTTCTGCAAATATCCAGCTGTACAAGTGTATAAATGTAAAATTGTAAGCTCCGTGAGTTTTATCTTTAGATAAAAAGCGTTTACTAAATTGTAAATTGTAAATTGGTGAGTCCCACTTAATCTGTAACAAACACTTATTATTGTCTTTTGTTTTCAGGTTTATTCCTTGAGATTCTTTATCACTTTTAGAAGGCATTTAGCTTCAAAATCTTTCAGTTGCAGGATTGAAATGTCTTTTCTTTTCTTGCAATTTAGCTTTTTTTGCTGTTGACTGGTTAAGGAAAAGCAAGTGTATGCCATACACAATATTTCTTTCCTCATCTGCCCTGTGACATCAACACAACCGCTTGCTCACTCACGTGTCCTTGCACACCAGAAAACGCAATCTTTTCATCCATTGCTGAACTTTTGCACCAAGCATTAGGCAGTTTTGGCCATTGCAATTCCAGTGGCAACACAAAATAAACCAATTACAATGTGGGGGCAAATGGTTAACCTTCATAATATACATTTCCTAGCCCCTTCTGAAGCCTCACCCGCCATTCCAAGAGCTCAGCTATATGCGGGACTCTGTGTCCCAGGTGACGTAGCGGAGTTAGCTCAAGTAATTAAGCAGGGCCCCTTGTATCTGGTTGAGTTCACACAGCGCAGGCACTCGCAGCTAACAGCTGCTGCACATTCCTGACGGGAGGCCAGGCAGATGTCCAAGGACAATCAAAGGAAAAAGCTGAATAAAGTTTAAGCCAATATTTGACAATCTCATGTGCTGGACTTGATCTCCCTCCTCAAAGAAAGGTTGCAGCTGCTGTAATTCAAGGCCATGTCCTTCCTGACTCCCTCCACACTCGTTCTCTCACTATTTCTGCTCACTACTAATGTCCATTCCCTCCAGCCTCATCCACAACTGCAATGTAGGCATCTCAGTTACGAAAAGCAGTGATGGAAGAAATTTGATTCAACACATTTTTTGTTTTGTGGAATACTTTGGATTTATCACATTTGGTATTTTGTCACAGTAATAGAAGAACACAGTATAAAGAACACAGTTGTATTTGTAGTTTTATAATAATAAAGCAAACCTGTAATTTAAACATAATTTAATCTAAGTGGAACACATCCCTGCAATACAATCTGTTATCATGGACCTGATGTCTTGGAATGCTTGGAGGTTCCTTTAGTGTGGAGTTGCTGATAAAATAATCTCTCTATGGATTTCTACACTTTCTTACATGGATGTGTGTTAGCATGAATGGACACTTTACAGCCTAGTTCTTCAAAGTACTTGAATATTTTACCTGTGCAACAGGTCAGGTAAAAATTATTTTGTTTTTGTGAGTTTAAAAAAGCTCCATGTCTCCAGTGGCCTCTCAAAGTCTCCAGCTGTTCTATCACAAACCCCAAGACTCTTATTGATTTACTAGTGACACTAGTGGTCCACAAACGTCTTGCAGAACGTTCATATATGTACACATATACCGGTACCTGTACATCAAACAGCAATGTAATTTCTGAGCTGTTTTTTGCAAGTAAAGATCCTTAATTTTGATGTCATTTAATTAATCCATACTAAAATGTAACCATTTAATGGAAATTATCTATAATATCATTTGTGTATTAGGAATGATACATTATGGACCTCATAGCCATTATAATGTGGATGGGACCAAATCAAAGCTTTGGCCACCGACTAATGACACTACACATAACTGTTTAATAGCGTTTTCTTATTAGTATCTTATTTCTTCTACTCATAAAAAAAACAAAAAAACAATATTAAATACATTTATGTAAAGTGTGGTTGGCAGGTTTTGATTTTATCCCAGTCTAAAAGGGTAAGAAAAAAATAAAAATAAAAATAAAAACTGTCTTCCAGATTCACAAAGCAATTGGCTCATCATTGTGGTTCCTCCTTACACTATTATGTGATGAAATGAAAAATAGATGTTTTAGTAAGTTGTGTGTGGTTTTTGAGAATTCTGTTTCGGTAATACAACTCACTTTACATGACTCAGCCGATTTTATGGGCAATTATTACCTTTTATGTATGTTATCCTCTTTGTGTTTTAAGTTTTTCAATATAACCTAATTACCGCTTTGGCAGATATTTGAATAAAAACTGGATTGTAACCCAATTCCGCCGTATTACTGGACAATTGGATTCGGCATAGCCAATCCCAAGTATCCTAAACTGAACCCTGGATTCAGGTTATCCTTACCTACAACACATGCAACATAAATCAACAGCAAATGTAGTTATAGGTAGGTCTCGTATTGGTAGAAATATGAATTTTTTTCACTAATCACATATGCTCAGATACAAATGTCTGAGGAACATATTGATGCCAAGCTAAATCAGAATACTAAATTTAAAGTTTTTAAAGTTTTCTTTGATTCAAAGTTTTGCCTGCCGTCACAGCGGGAGAACTGCTTGTGTTTTTGTTGCTGTCTGCTTTTTACAACGGTCGGTTTGACCTTTCTCTGCAGGACAAAGTTAATTCCCAAGAGAATACAGTTTGTGATTTGATTTATTGTGTTGCAAAACTAATGGGGGATTAAAAAGATCTCAGCTGTTTTTGAGTGGACCCTTAGTTTGTACTGCTGGTAGCAATTCTGATCTAATGAATCTCATTCCAAAGAGGAAAACATTCGTGTCACACGTGACCCACACATGCAGCTTCCAGCTTATTAAAAAAAATAACAGAAGAGTTTAATTAATATTATATTTATTAATATTCATCATGACTTCATGACCAAGTCTGAGACCAAGTGAAAACTTTAGCAATCTGCTTCAAACTTTTTCTTTTTGTTGGTAGAAAAAAATAAATACAAAAAAAGATTAAAAGATTATCGATCATATATTATGTAATTAACAACTTGGGAAAGTTTTCATTTGCTCCTAGCCTAAGTTGGTATTAATATTTAATAAAATGCTTTAATAATGGACTTTGAAGAATACTAGTGAATATTCCAATGAACCCAGAAACATAACCGAGATCATTCAGATCTTAAGAGTTATATAGACTACACAACATTCTAAAATCTGTTACCAAGAAACAAAAAAGTATTCTTCATCGTCATGACCTTTTAACACAGACATTGTAATCTTTAGTGTCTCATGTGTAAAAGGCATCCCAGGAAATGTCTACTTGGGCGGCCTGTGTCTGCCTTTCCACGGTTCCCATGGAAGCTTTTTGAAATAAATGTCTTCTTTGCTACAAGATGCAGAAGACAGAAGTACAGCACAGAAAAAAAAATTTTTTTCCCCTGTCTGATTTTCAGAATTGTCACACACTCTTCAGGTGTGAAAAAGATATTTTCTCTCCTAGTTAACTCAACCTTATTAAAGGGATAATTAGAGTCAGCTGTTTGAGTGTGGTTAACAAAGAGGTCTGATTTGGGCCAGTCCTACCCAATATAAATCTGTCCAACTTTGTCCTTTACCATCAGAGTGAAGATGTCAGAATGCAGGTTCTAGAGGTACATCATGGCACCATCATAAGAAATTGCATGTTTTGCCGTCATTGAAGGAACCATCAATTCTGCTCTGTATCAGAGAACTCAGGAGAGCATACAAAAGAATTTCAGGCCGTCCGTTCGTGAGCTGAAACGCAACTGGTTCATGCAGCAAGACAAGGATCCACACCACGCAAGCAAGTCTCTATCACAATAGAGCAATATGTTATGGTTAAATTTGGCCTGGTCAAAGTCCATCCATAAACCCCCCCTGAAATATTATGGCAGGTCCTGACACAATCACTTCATGCTTGAAAATCGACAAATGTTACAGAGTTTAAGTAGATTGAGGAGAGGGCCACAATTTAACCATGACACTGTGAGAGACTAATCAATAACTACAGGCAGTATTTGGTTGCAGTTATTGCAGATAAAGGTGCCGTACCCGTTTACGAAGTCTAAGGGGCCGACTACATTTTCAAATGGGGCATTGGGATTGGATATCTTTGGTATAATAAATAAGAGAAATAAGTATTAACATTCATTGTCAGAAATATGCAAAAATACTGAAAATTGGACAGCAAATACTCTGCACACTGAATTTCTGTAAAATGGGGCACAGGATGGCCCTGCTGCCCAACCATGTGTGTACTTGAATCAACACTCAACAAAGCAGGTAAGCAGATACACTTCTTTATTTAATAAATTCTTGAAACATTTAACAATAACCACACAATGTGCTTTCAAAAGCACCAGCTCATCTTCCAATCAGCCCTTCCCCAAGGCTACTGATATGCACGGTTGGAATAGTATATATACATGAAATACATTATCTTATATAAGAAGGCATTGAAGATCCAAGTTCCCTTATGGCCTTAGTTAAGGCCACAATAGGTCAGTCTAGTTTGTTGAAAATACATGCAACATGTATCCAAATACAGAGGTGGAACCTCAGATTCTCAAATTAACCAGGGCCAGCTATATTCAAATTTTTCAGTCCTCATGTTCATAGTAAAAGAGTTATGAGGACTCTTATTGAACAAAGTCAGATCTGACATGAAAATAGCTCAGAGTTGCAAGTTTTTGATGCCAGACCCAACCTTGCGCCCCCCCCCCCCTTTAGATAAATACATTTCTGGCGATTCAGGGTTAAAAAAATAATAATGGCCAGACAAATTTCCCTCTAATTGGCCCTCTTGCATATCACTGTAAATGTTATTCATTGTCTGTTCAAGGTTGACTGTTATGGTGTCATGTTAGCAAATAGTTTCCACTATGGTTTCAATCAAGAAGTTGTTCAAGGCCACAAGGACAGTTGCTACCTTGCCAATAAGAGAATACATCTACAAAGTGCTGTGAGAAAAAAATTAAAATTAAAACAACGTTTGTGAGGCAACCATAAATCCAAGGTCAGGTATCCTCAAAATACAATGTATCAAAAATTAGCAATGAACATTGAATGCAGTATTGACTAGCCATCATAATCTCAAGACCTTAATTAAATAAACCATGTGGTTTGAACTTAAGAAAGCAGTTAACAAAAGAACGCCAAGAAATCTGGAGTTGAAGAAATTCTCTATGGAGGAATCTGAGCATGAATAAAATATTCCACAATCAATTCATAATCATTCCACAAGCCTATTTCTGTTGAATTAAGTTTTTATCTGCATTTAACAAGGGTATGAATTAATATTGAGGGAAAATACATGTTTAAATATGGCCATGATCATTTTAAATTAAAAACGTAATGTATTTGTGTATGTTAAATCTGATCAATTTGAATAAATGTTTGTGTAGACGATGGAAATAAATTAAATTGTGAATAAACTATAGTACATGACAACAGTGTAGACATAGGCCCGTAGATTATTAAAAAAAAAAAAGCATTTTATTTACAATTGTAAATAAAGATACAAAGTTAGTAACTAATTCAAGCTTATCTATCTCCCCTGAGATACAGATCTGACAATTCCCATGATTAAGGGCAGACAGGCAGCCTGTCAAAACAGTGTTTATTTGCACAATTCAAATATAAGAATATCTAACTCCTTTAAACTTAACTTAGTATATCTATGGGCATTCAGACACCAGAGCAGGTCAGTAGAAAGAAACAAGAGAAAGGGAATTTGCATAATCCAACAAGCATGGAGTCCCCAGGAATGCTCTCCCAGGAGGCCGGATCTCTTTCAGACAAATTCGTTGAGGAAATTTTTATTTCAGTTATTGTGTCACCTGATTGACCTGTCAGTGACTGATCAGCTATCAGTCCCTCTGACAAAAATAAAGACCTAACAAAATATTGTCAATCAATCCTTTATAAGTGCCCTCTAATAACTAGGTTTTTTCTTAAACAAAATATTTGTTTTTTCTTTTCCTTTTTTGTTGAAATTTTCTGTTTGCTAAACGTTATGCTACCCATAATTCTCAGACTTAAAAGACGTGTAAAAACCTAGGGGGGGGGGGGGGGTCTGCTGATGTTTGCTATCAGGGAAGTATCCCAAGCCTCCACTGATGACATAA
>JAOVYW010073253.1:7702-12702 GCA_025775045.1 Hiodon tergisus
ACACAGCACTGTACGGGAGGTTCCTCCAGACCACCTATCTCCCAGTCATTTAGCTCTTAACACACTGCAGGCCACACCTGTCTGCAGAAGAGGGGAGCCCAGGAAACCCACTGAAGCCGTTAGCCACAAGCAGCCCAGGCTGGCTGGAGTCAGCATGCACCAGCTCTCGAGACGGCCAATCAGTGTCAGCAACAACACAATCCAGATTTGGACCGGCCAATTACAATCCTGCGGGCTCAGCCTGTACTCAGGCCAGCCGTCGCACGGCCGCCTTACCAAAAACGATGGCGGTTTAGGAACCAAGTTCCACGCTGGCAGGAATATGTGAATCAGGTGCGCGAAGTCTGCATGCGCAGGATTAAAACTAATGCAGAGAATTCCTGTCTTACGGGAACCGAATACTATGCAGACAAACTAGGTGTCTGTGTGCCAAGAGCAACAACTCGTGGGTCAGTGAAATTGGTATTTGGTGTTATTTAAAGAGGGGATTTTAAAAAGGTTCTTGTGAAGTAGGTCCCTGTTCCTTTTTTTTCCTTCAGTGTCTTCATTCGACTCACACTTCATAAATACATTTATCGCATTTACTGGCTATCAAAAGCGATCCTCTGTGAAATATCGCCGCTTGGTTTTAAACTAGTTCCAGCAACACAGGGCGCTCGACTATCAGTTTATACCCTTATGAACGAGCTGCCCCAGTGTATCAACCTCAAGGACGTTCAAATTTGCAAGTGGGCATGGTTGCCTAGAAAAGTGGCTGAAACTTCGAAAAGTAGGCTTTTTGATAGGGGTCAATAATGATCGTGACCGTGATGGCAATGCACTGAACTGAAGTCAGTCGTGAACTGGTATGTCATATGCTGTAGCAAGTGTCTTGTGCATGCAGGCTGATAAAGTTCTCCCCTCCTTATTTGTTCTGCTTGAAATTGGTCTCTGTGACCTTCGACTTTGGGCAGCGGTGTCCTCGGGGTCTCGCTGAGGCGTCTGTTAAGCGTGTCTACCGCCACGGCTGCTCCGGGGGTGAGCAGACTGCCCCTGACGAGCCCCAGACTTGCCACAGCAACCCCTGTTTACACAACAGACCGGAGATTGTGACCTGGAGGAAGGGTAGCAGCCTGGACCCTGTCTGGGGAGGCTTGGGACAAAGCGTCTTTGTGTAGAGAAAGTGCGTGCCCCTGAGAAACAAAGCCTTTGTTCTAAAAGACTGCGCGCGCAACACAGCAGGGCTGAGAATGTACAGGGGTTTAGCCGCTTGTTGATTTCACGCTGCCTCTCTTCACGGGGTGTCGGAGACCTCACGTGCCACCTCTCCTAAATCGTGCAGAATATTTCAATATCCTTAAATCCCTTTGGGACCTTTTCACAACTCTGGCCTTTGAGGAAATGTCAGCACTACGATCTTCATGGTTTGCATAAGTCATCCAATATAGAAAAAACCTGACAGGCTTTAAAAATGAGATAGAAAGAGTGAGGGTGGAGGGGTGGGGAGATTTTCCTGAATCGATTTTCATTTCTAATGCCTGAGACCTTGGCTGGGATGAATGGCAGGCCCTGATTGTCGTTTTGTTTGTGTTTACCATGACAATGGCTGAGCATTAGCATTCCGCCATCTATGTTGCTACTGCTGGAACGTTTCTGCACTGAGGCAGAACCTGTCCATCATCACTTCCAAGCTTGCCTATTGCTCCTCCTTCAGCCAATCACCAGCCGCAAGAGTGCCGCGATGTGCAGTGGCTTGCTGTGGGCATTTAGCGTAGCACGGGCCTATTCCAACATCTGCGCAGCCAAGAATGGTATTCTCATATGAAGGTACACAAAGACTTCAGCTGCAGCGTTGTAACTTGTCTGGTTTGAATTGGACTGATCCACTTCCACATTCTTTCTTTCTTTTCAGTGCTCACTCCTTCTTTTCCAGCCGTTTGCATGAGCGAGTTAAATGATTAGTTTAGTATTAAACCTGAGAGGGTGGTCACTGGTTGGCCAGGGGTTAAATGGACATCTGTCCAATGAGACAACGTTGTACCGGCACTGCCAATCGTGCGCCAGCGTTTGTGCCGTCCCGGTCAGAACTCCTCATTTAAACTTGCCAGCATCCATCTCACAGGCAACAGAGCCACTCAGGAGGCCGGTATTTATGCCGTTTTGTTGTTTTGTTAAAATACGGGGGGGGGAAAAACAGTACTATAATCATCAGATAAGTAGAGTTTCTGTTTTTTTAAAATTTTATTTATTATAAAATCGTTTAATTATTGGGCACCTTGACGGTGAAACTCGCTTTAAATGCTAGCTAGGGGGTTTATGCGGAAGTCCGAGACAGCCAAAAACATTTAAAGCAGCTTGTTCGTTTAATGGAAATTTGTGGGTTGATTACTTTTGAAACAAGTCTGTACTTGTGTTGTTCACATTTACTTAGCGGATTAGATCATTTAAAACAAAACAAAAACCCTCTAAATATCAATTGATGATTCAGCTGTTTGTAGGGTTGTTTTTGAAGGTAGATTATTGGATTGTTCTATCTTTATTTCACTATCTGATAAATGAAATGTTTCACTCCTTGGCAAACCCGGCCTTCGGTTAATCCCTTCGACCTCTGTCTTCTGTTTCAGCTGAGCTTTAGCCTCCCTCAGTCCCTGAGTTCATCTGACCACGTTTCTGCCTGTCGGTAATGAGAGGATTAAAGGAAGTTTATAGATTAGAAGGGGCAGTTGCCTGGGACGGACAGCGGTCCACCACGCGTTTGTTAGCGTTAGCGGCCAGGCCAATCTGCTTGTGCTACATGGCCCCCGGCAGGCACGAGTACTCAGTGGTCAGGGTAAACTGGGACTGGGGAATGTGAAGCTTTGAGTCGCTGGAGAATTTAGCCAGGAAAGTTAATAGCAAGTAAACCAACAGATGACCAAGACACCAAAGACGGAGAAAATGTCTGCGTGAATAGAGATTAGAGTAGAGAAGAGTATATTATGAGTATGTGTGTTTGGGTAAGTGTGAGACCACTGCTCTCCTGCCCCCACTGCCTAGTACCCAGAGTGTGGGCTAACCACATGTGTGGGCTGAACCACGTGTGGGCCTCAGGCATCTCGAACGCTCTTCTACGTATGCAACTGAGAGCTCCTTTAAAGATTACTCAGCGTTTGGTGTCTCTTACCCATCTCAGGTTCATCAATTAAGAAAATCTGCCGATTTTTGGAAGACTTCCTGTCACTTGTGGGTTTTGTCTTGTTTGAAGGTGATTGGCTAATGTGAAGTTGTGTGCAGAGCTTGGATAGGCCATCTATATGGCTTATTATTATTACCTTTTATTCAGGTAAATTTTTTGAGACTTTGATAGTTGTTTTGCAACACAGCTGATGCTCCTCAGGAGCCTGCCATTCTTCAAAGCCCGTGGGCTCGTAATGACAGATGGCTTGCCTAATTTGTGAAAACCTGACACCTTTAATCCTAGTGACACTGATCTATGTGTGTGGTGACCCAGAGGGGGTAGTGGGTTGGAGAGCCTGTGGTGCAGGTCTGCTCGCTCACATGTACTGAGTGATGGCTTTGGGTCTCCATGGCCAAAGCAAACACGGAGACCCAGGCAACTTGCACGTGACTCCCCACTTCAGAGACGTCTGGCTTCCCTTCTGCCGCTCAGTAGAAACGAGGGCTGAATCCCTACCTCCTCCAGGTTCCTCTGCCCACGTGATTAACAGCAGGATTCATTGTGCACAGGATTGTGTATTTTGAAAAAGGACACTGCGAGGAAATGTAGACCCTGCCAAAGTATCAGAGTTATGATTTTACACTAAGGTTGTGGGAGAGAGAAACTCACGTCTGCCCTTAAGAAAATAACAAAATCCCTTCAGAGTCTGACTTTCCTCTTGCCAAAATGTGCGGTATTAATATAACTAGTGAGGTATGTCCTGCGTATAGAATGGCATTTAAGACGTAACATTTTTCCAAGACATTTGATTCTGCTAATAAGAATCATCCATTTCCGTTTTGTTCTTGTTTTTGCTGTACATATGTACTCATGACTCTCCATAATCAGACTTGCATGACTTCAGTCACGAAGATCAATCGGAAGATTCTATGCTTATCAATAGTGATTACAGTCAGAACCTCTCCATTCAGTCAGAACTGCTGCTATTGAATCTTCTCGATGCCTACTTTTTACTAGAACAATTTTAGTTCTGCAAAGGCAGAGCTCATAGGGAAGTTCTTTACCTTCTTGTAAAACAAGGTGCTCCGCTATGCTCTGTAAAACCCTGTTGTTCAGTGAGGAAAAACACTAAAAGTCAACCGAGGCTATGTGAATAAGCACAAATGTGGATGCTCCTACAACCATACTGTAACACAGCGCTCAGCACGTCGCCCTTCTCAATATAGGCGTCAATGCTTCGTGCTTATCGCAACAACAAAAAAAGTCCCCCCAAAGAAGTCTAATTTGCTGTAGGATCCAACAGTAAGTCTGCTCAATCTAAAAGTAATTAGCCCGACACCCCCCCCCCCCAAAAAAAAAATGAGAATGAAGAAAAGATGGAGTCTATAATGTCACCATAGAGGCTTCCTGATTGGCAGAAGTGAACTGAGGTGTGGTGCGTTGCAGGCGGACCTGATGTTCAGTTCCGGGGTCTTTTGGACGGGCCTGATCTTCATTCCTGTCACTTCCCTGGTCTTCGACGTGGCCTACAAGGTGTAAGTTAAATTCAAAGCGTACACGTGTGGGAATTACTTCTGCAGTCCAGTGAAAAATTATGTAATTTACAAACGACGCAAGTCCAGCGAGGTATCTGTATGTTTGTTTTCCACTCATTTGCGGGAATGTTAAGCACCGTTTGCCTGGGAACCATTTTGAATGGTTTTTTGAACTGATACAATGTCCGCTCGGGTTCCACAGAGTGAAGAGGTCCTGCTTCAAGACCTTAGTGGATGAAGTACAAGAGCTGGAAGCCATGTCCCAGGACCCTGGAGCAGTGGTTCATGGGAAGAGGTACACTTCCTGCTTCCTGCTTCCTGTCACCGGC
>JAOVYW010073254.1:0-20367 GCA_025775045.1 Hiodon tergisus
TTGTGGAGAGCTTCAAAAAGACCTGCAATTAGCAGGTACTGTTGTCTCAAAGAAAACGGTAAGTAATGCACTCCACCATGGCCTGTATGTACGCTCACCACGCAAGACTCCATTGCTGAAAAAAATGTGTGTGTGTGTGTGTGTGTGTGTGTGTGTCGAGACATTCACTGTGTCTGTAGTGTATCTGTGTGTGGAGACACTCACTGCGTCTGTAGTTCCCTTGGCGTGCAGAGTCAGCCGGAGTCGACGGATTCTCCTCTGAAAATAGATAACGCACACAGGTGAATGATTTTCCTCCCTCTTGCTCAATGCCAGACACACATTGTAGTTATTCCGCTCTCACAAAACGGAGGAAGGAGGTGGTCCCAGTTTCCTCTCTAGCTCTTGTTTACAGGATGTTCACAAAAATAAACACTTGGTGCTACTAAAATGTGTACTGTAGAAATATATTTTAGTTTTGCACAGTTTGCAATTGTGTTTTATATTTTTTTATTTCATCAATGTTTATTTCCCTAAATGTGGCCCAGTAGTTCATATACGACTAGTCTTTCTAAAGAGAATACCTCTCAACATTGCTTCATGTAACCATTTTAAATTTCATTATCATAATGTTTTTGTAACACTATGTATGGGCTGGAGCCCTTTCCTTTCCTCAATGCAAACCTGTGTGTGTGTGTGTGTGTGTGTGTGAGAATCTTTTCACAACAATGATTGTTTGTTCATGAGGCGTTGACAGCAGGTAAAATATTTGTTTACTTGGTTATCATAGTAAGAGTAAAAAACTAAACAAAGCAATTTCATATAATATATATTTTAAAAAGTTTAAACAAAAAATACAATTTATAGTATCTAACACAACTTTTTTTTTACACTTTTGCACCAAATACAGAACAAGCGACAATTGTGAGAGAGTGGTTGTTCTCGCGGGAATTAAATGTAGATGTTTTATCTGTCACACAATGTCAATTTGGGCACTCCACCTTTGGTGAACAAATATTGCTGTGGGGTCAAATCCACTTTTTACCCTTTAAATTTAACCTGACCCTGAACTGGAGTCGGTAAGAACCCTCCTGAGTAGCTTTGTGGAATTGGATTAGCTTTAGCCTGAGAGAGCAAATGAACTTTTTCTGTTCCTCTGTGATAACATTAATATTAGTTACTATTCTAGCGAAAATTTGGAAGCAGGGAGTCTTTACAACAACTCTTTTTAACTAGCGTTAACAGCAACAAACAGGTGAACCAATACAGCCCGGTGTGAATGATTAGTGCAGGGTGGACCAGCTTTGAGAACGCGGACACAAGGGAGACGGAACAGATAGGATGGGGGCAGAAGCACACCTATACACAGAGAATGGGGGAGAGACAAGGGAGGCAGAGACACACAAACAGAGAGGACGGGTAGGCGTACGGCTAACCTCACTGGGCTGGTCCAGAGAGTCCGTGGTGGTGGTCACTGTTGCCCCACGGGAGCCGTACCTCAGCATGTCTCGTCACAGATGTAACAGTGGAGCTTTCAACCCTGTCACTGCCCTCCTACCCTCCCTGGAAAACAAATACACAGTGCTGAGGGAAAGAGCCTGGCACTGGAATTCCTTCACTAGCTGATAAGAGGCAGAACAACAAGCTGTGGTATTTCCTCTCAGCGATTTACTCTCGAATACGAGCCAAGCCCGTTCACACTGAGGGTGGTGCAGACACGTGACAACCAAACGAGACTGCACCTGGCTAATGTGGCCATTGGTCCCATGACAACCGTGACGCCTCCCTACGTCAGGCCCCTCATCCAACCTGTCTGGCTACATTTCACTAGCACCAGGAACCACCTACTCTTACCAGAGCAGACACCAGCCTGTGTTGTGGGGCAGGGGGTGAAGGATGGATTTTGTGCCATTTTCATAGTAAAACACATTATTTCTGTTTATCTTTTATACCACAAAAAAGCCTGGATATAGACGACTGAATATATCATTAATGACCTCGGTCGAAACGTGTGAAACCTCGGTGTGAGTTTTCAACTGATGACAATATATTTGCTTGTGAGACTGCTTTGAGCCTCATCCCCATCCAAACAAACACTCACTGGCACCCTTGAGTGCACAGCTCAGCTTCAGCGTCTTCAATCGTTGGCTTTTTTCTGCCTCCAAAAAGTAAAGAATCTATGAGCAAATTTGACGTGCAAATGCCGTCGAAGAAACACAGAGTTTCTGTCCCTTTTGAGACACACCCACGTTTGCAACGACATTCCTCAGCAAACGCTAGATTTCCGTTCATTGTTCCACCCGCAGCCAAGCGTTAACGCGACTGAGGAAGGAAGGATTCTTCACATAGCAATGGCAATATGAGAGACACCGCCCACTTACGCAAACACTCATCCACCAACAGGGTGTCCCACTCCATTAAAGAGTTTCACAATCAGTGTATCAAATCAAAATAAAATTTAAAAAAGGTTTTACTAGCATGCCATGTATTGTAGAAGCATTTTTAAATATAGCAAAAAACAATAGTGAGAATAAGAAATTTTAAAAGAAATGAATATTGGAATATATTAAATAATTTGGAAGAATACCTATGTCCAAGCATTACAATCGCTGCATAGCTCGAAGACCGAAATACTATTTTTTTCTTCAGTTTGACACTAGATGACAGCAGAGTCTCGGCAAGGCTTAAAAAACACAAAACAATCTTCCATGGGATGTGGTTTCATTATATTCCTGTAAGGAACAGGGCAGGTTTTCTACATTAATGCACCTCCTCTCTCTTCCTGATTTAAACTGATTTTTAAAAATATAAACACACCACACACACACACACACATAAAACAAAAACTCGTATACAAATACAGCTGAGCACATGATTTTATTTAACAGTCATTTTATTAGATTATGGATTACAGTTAGCATTACAGAAAAGTGCACAGAGGGAGTGGCAGGGCTAATTTGATTCCTTCTCACATGGGTTTCGCCCCACAGTCCATTCGGTTCCATACAGTAACACTAACAGAGTTGTTTGTTGCTACCAGGGTTTACCCCTGCAGAGAAAATAACAACACAGAAACAGGTCAACCTGTCTTTAAAGCAGTTCTGTGGAGACTCCCTTAAACAGAGACAATCACAACACAGCAACAGGTCAACCTGTCTTTAAAGCACTTCTGTGGGGACTCCCTTAAACAGAGACAATCACAACACAGCAACAGGTCAACCTGTCTTTAAAGCACTTCTGTGGGGACTCCATTAACAGAGAGACAACACACAATACAATCTCTCTCTCTCAAACACACACACACACAAAGTAAGTGACGATAAAGCCGGTTTAACTGAAGAAGAAAAAATTACGCGAATACTGAATTATGTCTCCTGACTTGAGCAAAACTCAACGTTAGATATATTTGAAAGCTGGTTTTAAACTCAGCAGAAAAAAGTATTAGATTTTTTATTTTATCTTCATAAATAAAAGTGAGGTTGATGAATATCCCTGAATTGTTTTACAAAATAGTTTTTTTTAAAGAAAGAATAAAAACCCCCACAAAAAACAAATATAGGAAATGTAATCCCTCATGTCAATTTCCCTTAAAATATCCATCTTCAATTTGCAATTTCCTGCTAGCGTTAATAAATAATGATTCACACTCAAACATTTCAGTTTTCCTTCAGTCAAGCAACTGAAGGAAAATCAAATTAATAAAAACTTCAATTAACCTGTAGATAGTATCCATGATAGTCATATTCTATATGACTGAATTATTCATGCAGTCAGGAGAAGAGGTCTGTGAGGGTGGGAACACATCACTTTGGCACTCCTCCTCCTCCTCTTCCTCTTCCTCCTCCCTTCACACCCTAGCTACCTGGAAGGATCGTCTGTACTCCGAGGAAGGGCTGTAATAAATCTCTCCTTCAGTGCTGATGTCGTCATCGTCGTCATCATCTTGGTCATCCTGGAGGGGGGCGGGGGCACTCTTTCGTCTGAAGGAGAAAATACTGTGAACGAACTGAGGTCAAGCTGTGAGAGAATAATTTTATATTGAGCGGAAAGACAAACCCTCCCACTGACTTTGGGATGTACACACACCCCTAACATGCTCTTATCCCACTACGCAGGGCTGCACACAAAGTTCAGTTTCAGCACATCTCTCTGCACAGAGCTGCACAGAGCTACTGCTCTCACCCTGGTCCACAGCACAAGGTTGCACCAAACTAGCGCTCTGACCTTGTCTCGCTGCGCAGGGTCCTCTGTAGCTGCTCATTGGTCTCCAGCTGCTCCTCCAGGTCTCTCTGAAGCTTCTTCTTCCCATGTGCCAGACGCTCGATCTCCTCCTCTGCCTCATCCAGCTGTCGCTTCAGGGCCTTAAGTCGCAGGTTCAGCTGCAGGGAATTGTGGGAAAGAGCTCTGACATTAGACCAGACTGATCACTGGGGTACAAGGGGTCATTATTGGGTGTGGTAACTAACACCTGTGTGTCTGTGTGGCACTGCCCCTGATCACCTGGTCTTTTTGATCCTGCAGTGAGTGACGTTCATCGTCCACCTGCATCGTCATCTCCTTCACCTTTCTCTCCAAACGACGGTTCGCTAGCTGCAAGTTGGCACGGTCCCTGACAAACACAGGCACACTGCAATCCAACCGGCTATCTGACACACCCAGACCAGGTTCCGACACACACCGGACCAGATGGTGGTCCCACTGGGTCAACCCCCCTCACCTCTCCTCGCCTTCCAGCCTTTGCTCCAGTTCCTGGAGGCGACCCTCCAGCTGGGACACCAGGCCCTCTTGGTTGGCCCTGTGGGAGCCCTCCAGATGGGCCACCCTGCTCTTCAGGTCCTTGTTCTTTAAAGAGAGGGGAAAAAAATCATAATAAACAATAAAACCTCACATATCACACACACACACACACACACACATACATATATACATATATATGCATCTTTTTTAATAAATCTGGAATTGCAAAAAACATTTTGACATTGTATTATCAATTTGGAGTCAGCAGTTGTCTTAATGAATCTCGGCTCGTTGCTATGACTACCCCCACCATATGTGGTAACAACAGAAGTCTGTTCAAACTGGCAAACTCCAGCTCATAGGGCTCAGTCTGCACTCAGGCAAATCTTCCTATGATGGACTGATACCTGTCTCTCCAGTGCAATCTTGTCACATTCCAGGTCCTGCCGAGCAGCTCTCTCCTGCTGGAGTTCAGTCCTGATTTGCTCCAGCTGTTGTCAACACAAAGGAGTCACCCGCAAGCTCAGAGAGAGTCACAGGGGAGTCATTACAATGCTCGCTCAGAAAGAAAATTAATGCTGCATTGTCACAATGTTTTTAAGTGAAAGACTCCCCCCCCAGACAGGGTCATAATAACCTTTAAAAAAAGAGGACATAAAGGATTAAGTGCCTGTATAGTAATTCCTCACACACAGCTTGAATGTGTGTTTATAGACGTCCACTGGAGGAGGCCGAGGTTAATGAACCAGTAATACTCAGAATGCTTTCATTAAGTGTTGGCAGGAACTTTCTAAAGCCCCTGCATTCCACAGGGGGAAGGTTGAGGGATCCCCATGTTGGAGCCTGGACCATCACCTGACGTAGAAGAGCTCCTATTTTCCATGCGGGTTGGATACCATTCAGACAAACAGAACTTTCTAAAGCCCCTGCATTCCACAGGGGAAAGGTCAAACAAACACATTCATTGAAACTTCTGATATTCTGCACAATGACGTGAGCCAACAGGGATCTCCATGTTGGAGCCTGGACAGTCCACTGCTGAGGGATCCCCATGTTGTTGCCTAGACTGTCCACTGCTGAGGGATCCCCATGTTGGAGCCTTGACTATCCACTGCTGAGGGATCCCCATGTTGGAGCCTGGACCATCACCTGACGTAGAAGAGCTCCTACTTTCAATGCGGGTTGGATACCATTCAGACAAACAGATGTACTCCTCCACCCATTCCTCCAGCACCCTGCTACCGGGGGACCTACACTCCAAGGTATCTGTAGCAACCCATGTGACCTTCCTTAATCTCTTTGGGTGGGGGCGGCAGTGGAGGACTCTCTGCTTCACATCCAGCCCTTTCACAATCACCCCTTTATTCTCAGACTTGTTTCAATGTCATCTCCTGTATTGTCATGAATTTCCAACCAGGTGCCAGCTAAGACCACGAATGAAGCTGACGAGTCCGTGTTTTGCTACAGCTGGCTGGTTCTCTTTCTCTCGTTCCGAAGCTCAGAGTATTAAAAACAAAGAATTTATTACTTTGGATGAATACTGAGTTTGCTTTCCAGGCAGTTAAAACTATAGAAGCGGTAGGTAGACCCAGAGCATTGGGCTGAGACTTGCTAATCTGAGCTGTTGGTACCCGAATTTGGTGGAAGAGCTGATGTTGCTTTGATTTGTATGGGACACTTTGATGAAGAGGGAAACACTTCTCCTGCTCGCCCTCCATCTGCCCATGAGGATTTAATCATGGCATACTTATCATTTGTTAAGCAGAGGCTGGTGTTTCAGAGAGATTAACACATTTATACTATTGAGTGTATGCTGAAAAAAATCCGTTTAGCTAACAAAATGAAACCTAGTACAAGTAAAACACTCCAACTGCAATTCCATGCATCTTTCTGTATTTTGTATTCAACATATAAATAGTCTCCCATTGGTTTACAGAAACTACTATCTAGGGCCAGTCAGCTCTGGCCAATCAGACTGTGTGGAAGTCAGCTCTAGCCAGTTAGAGTGGCACTGACCTGCTCTCTTCCCCGGTCGATCCTTTCCATCAGTAGGTCCCCGCAACTGCGCTCTTCATCCAGGTCCAACTCCAGCTGAGACATCCTGGCCTGGAGAGAAGGATGGAATTAGTGATATAAAGGCCTTTGTCAATACTGTCATATTCATCATCATCATAGTGTCCTCATAACACAGAGGTTTATTGTTCCCATAACAACCCAGCTATTATCATTAAAACTTTCAGGCTGCAAACGTTGCACTCTGAACATTTACGGATCGGTCTGAACGTTTATGGAACTCGCTGACCACTCTGAAAGTTTATGGAAACCTTTTCTTTAAAAATTTTTTTATTTACAAAACATCAACAGAAGCACAAAGAAAAAAAGAAAAGAAAAAGTGTTGAGCAAGCATATTGTGGGTTATTTGCAAATTGGTGTTGGGAAGATCTGAGTGGGTATAGAGAAGAATCAGCTCTGGATGAACTGCAGGAAGGGAGACCAGGTGTTATGGAATGGGGTCAGATTGTCCTTTAGGGTTGATGTGAGCTTTTCTAGGTTTGCGTAGCCTGTTAACAGATTGAGCCACTGGCTTATTGATAATTTTTTTAGTTCTTTCCAGTAATATGTTTTTCTTGGCCACAGCTAATGCAATTAAGATGAAAGTCTGGAGATGTTGTGGGATTGTAAGGGATGAGAGATCGCCTAGAAGAGAGATGGAGGGGGAGAGGGGGTGCTGAGGTTGAGGACCTCAGACACAAATAGCCCAAACAAACCAGTATTTCTATGAAACTAAGCAAAACTTTCCTACACTTTGAAGGGCATACAGGGAAACAGGCGGAACAGAAGGACCAAGAAATAAGCACAGCAATTGGCACTGTGAAAAGGACAGAGGGAAACAGCAAAGGGCACAGAAAAAGACACAGACGAGACAGTGAAGGGCACAGAGGGGTGACGAGGAATACAGCGAAGGGCACAGAACTAAACAGTGAGGGCCCAGAAATGGGAATGAAGAACAAGACAGTGAAAGACGTTGTCCGTAATTAATCGTCTCACACAGAACCCACTTCCCACAGACATCTCTTCAACCCTGAGAAAACTCCAGGTACCTCCATGAGTCGGATCTGTCGGGACCGCTCATCCTTGGACTGGGATCTGGCCTCCACCTCTGCCTGCAGGTCAGACACCCTCTGCTCCAAACTCTGAACCTTTAGCTCTGCCCCTTCCTGCTCCACCTTACACCGTTTCAGCTCCACCTCCACATCTGCCAACTGTAGTATGACAACAAAACACAAAACACAAAACCACAGGACACACATAAAAATATGGTGAATAAACCTTGACCGATCACAAAACCATGCAACAGAAAGCAACCAAAACATCCACTGACCTTAACCCTAATGTGCACATACTATATTGTAAAAAAAAGAATGCAAAACTTTGAGAATGGTTTATAACTATGATTTATAGAGCTGATCAGATACAGACCTCAAAGAATTTACTAAGGTAAAGTAGAAATAATGACATCACATTATCAGGAATAAATACCAGGGGTTTAAATTCAAGCCTAAATTACACACACCATCAATAACATTAGTACACTAATTAATGTGTCATTATTAGTACACCAACACTCATTGACACACATTTCATTATAATTAGTACACAAAAACTAATTAACATATTTCCTTGCAAATTTCAGATAAATCCTACTGTCCATTCAACTCTCTGGTATGAAGGTTAGGCTAAACTGGAGGGTCAAACCTTTTCCTGGAGTGTCACTGCAACCAGATGGGACTTCTCTACCTCCATGCTCTTCTCTCGAAACCTCCTCTGAAGCTCGGCCAGGTCCTTTCGGCTTTTGTCCTTATGCTCATTAATCTGCTCCTGCAGCTCCTGGTTGGAGGTCTGAGAAGACTCCACCTTCTCACACATCTGAGTACAACAACAAGCATCTGAGAAACCTTCACTATCTCACACCTGAGAAGACAGTGACATGTTGCTGCAACCATACAATGGACAAGGTCCATTAAAATTCTCCTCTGCTGACCTCCTTCTGCAGCTTGTCCACCATGACATCCAAAAGTCTTCTCTCCTCCTCTATCTGGTTCTTGGTCTTCTCCACCTCCTGCTTATGCCTCCTCTCGTCATCCAGAATCTCGGTCAGCCTCCTGTGGTCCTCGGTCATCTGGGTCACTTTTCTCTGCAGCACAGTCAGGAAATGTATAACTATGAAGAACCTCAAAACACCTGATCAATTAAGCTGTCCTCAGACAAGGTAGGCTGGAACTGTTTGACTAGAACTTTATCCAGAAATCTCACATATATACTGATCCTGTTACAGGAGCTCCACTCCTTCACATGGTAAAGTTGTCCATCGAACACATTGGTGAATACCTATGCGAGGCTCAGGTCAACAGACAGTCTCACCTGCACATCCTCCAGCCGTGTGGTCAAAACTATGTTAGCGCGAGACATCTCCTCCTCGCGCTGCTTCACCTCTGCTAGGGCCACCTGCATCAGTTGTTTTTCCTTCTACAGAATCAAACGCAAACAGCGCCTGTTGAAGTGCCTCAATGAGGATTAAATCTTTGTAGCATTAAAAAATTATATATTGTCACATTAACCTATGAATTTTAAAGAAGTTTTCATAACTGCTAATAAAACACACAGGTATTTTACGGTTATCGATGGAGAAGATCAAGGTCAAGGTTAGGAAGATCAGCTTGAAATTCTCTTCAGATTTTAAGGATAGGCTAATCTAACAGAATCAATTGCATTTAAGGCAGATTGTTCCACAGTAAGAGCTTATGTTTTGTATGCTGGAAGCTCTTGCGTGCACACACACAGACACACACAGCTTACCTCATGGCGACCCACACATAAGCTGAGCTGGCTCTCCTTAAGCTGGGCCTTGTCAACAGCATGCCTGAGCTCGGCAGCTTCATTCTCCAGCTGTTGTATCTGCCTGTGCAACTGATCGCACTCCAGTGAAAGGTGCCCCTCCCGTAGCTTCGCCTTCTTAAGCGCAGTCTCTGCCTCCAACTTCTCCTGGCCTGCCCCCATGCTGCTCTGGGTGGGGGGCAGTAAGTGGGGGTACTGAGCTGTGGAAACCATCTCTACTTCCCCTGGCTAGCCACCCTGGTGTCTGGGGGTGGGGGTTGGGGGTAAGTACTGAGCTGAGGAGATGTTCACTCCTCTGCACTTTTTAACGTTTATGCTCAAAACACACTGATAATTTATGAATTCTCTATTCACTGATGACATTAACTGCATGTAACTTTTATACAACTAATACAGATGTAATACACCACGATACGTTTATTCCAAATCAGCAGTGCTCAACGATTAGGGTGACAAACCCTATAGCACATACAAAGGTACATTCACTAACCCTACAGCATATACACAGGTCCATTTCACAAACTAGCTGTGCAGGTTCAATATTGAAGCCATTCCAACTAAGTTAGTGAGGAAACAAGATAGCGACCGACCGCCATGAGACTAGTACAACTTCCTTATGTTTAAACCTTATGGTTCCTTATCTGTAAATCTTCAGGCCTCTAATGAAACAGAAGTTTTGACAGACTGAGCGAATGGCCTTTCTGCTCTGGGCATACTTGTGTGTAACACAGAACTGAAAGACGGATGTAAGTACTCCATAGTGGTCAAAGGATTAACTTCTGTCTGCTCCAGAGTGCAGAGTCCAGCTGCCCTTCAGACGGCCCCTAATCTCAACGCTCCAGAGACAGTCACGTTATGCACACAGAGTTAACTTAGTCAATCAGAAACAAGCCAAAAGATAATTTACCAGAAAACAGGTAGCCATATGGTGATAAGCCATCTAGGGCTGTAACAAAACAAACCAAAGTGGAATGTGATCGCCCTTTAAAGTGTTACACCACACAGATTCCAGGAGAACTGTGTTGAGAATCTGCACTAGGCCTAACTTGCAGATAAGAAGCTGTATCATTGTATGCATAGGAAGCAAAACAGAGAACCATAGCAATGCAGACAATGTCATCGGTTAACATCAAGCACCGTTATCCATCTCCACCATGGCAACTCAAGCCTTCATTTGGTTTAATTAGAGCAAAATCACTCAGTGGGAGTTGAGAATGGGAAACAGTGAGGACTGCATTCACCACAAAGCAAGAGCGGGGGAAATACAAAAAGCCCACATAACAGCCTGTCTGAACCATAGGGCAAGCACATAAGAACCGACAAACAGGAGCCTGTTCAAACCACAGAGCAAGCACACATGAACTAGGCTAAGAAATATCAACTGTATTGGGCTCTGAGGACACACTGGCACTCCCCCGCAGAAGGGTCTGTCAGGGAGGAGGTGCTATAGGTGGGGCTTGTCCAGGAGGAAGTGCAGTAGGTGGGGACTACAGTTCTCACTAATCCTAATCCGACACTGCCACTCTTGTCCCCACAGGGTTGCTCTGTCACTCAGTTAAATCCTAGGGGGAGTCGGAAATATCCTGGCTTTCAACATGCGGACAAAACAAGGCACCCCCCTCCCCCAACACGGACCCACAGGGGGCTTTTGTTTGGAATCACAAAGACCCGTTGGCAACTTGGCACCACCAGAACCCACTCAAACAGTGCTGACAAGCAGAGACTCAGAAGAACAATGGACAGAAGTATTTAGGTCATGACCACAGCCTGCGTGGGACAGAGACACCTCTCATGTTTCCCAAACAATACACGAGGAGTGCTATGCTAGAAGACAGCTTGCCTCTGTCACACATACACGCTATGCTAGTGGACAGCTCCCCTCTCAGTCCCACATACATGAGGAGCACTACGCTAGGAGATAGCTTGCCTCAGACTTCCACAATCTACAATTTCTACACTCATCCACTTACACAGCAGGATATTTTACTGAAGCAGGTGAAGTACCTTGCTCAAGGGTACAACAGCTGGGGTGGGAACCATTTGGTTACAACCCTGTTACCTTAACCATTACACAACCAGCTGCCCCTACGCAAGAAGATACACACAAGAAGAGCGCCACACTAAGAGACCTCCTTAGAGGCTCCTGCCAGTTTAAACTGACTGTAAAAGCACATGCTGCCTCGTATATATATATAAGACACATATGCATGCTATTTAGGTTAGTTATATCTGTACTAGACTACATATAAAGGTTTAGACCTCGTCCATACATGAAGACTGGTTCGGCATCGGTCTGCCTTGGTAACATATTCATTTTCAGAGTCAGTGGAATCTAACATTCCTTCATCTCTATACTCTAGGTCCCAGAATCCTCGGGGCTTCAACATTAACCTCTTTAGCACTAACACCTTTGTTGGGATTGGAGCTGAGGGATAAGGGAAACTCCCCATACCAGCCAGCTGACTAGGAAGTTCACCATTCAATACCCCAAAAGGCTGGACCTGTGAATCCAGGTGGCATAGAGGTGAAGCACCAGCAGGTCACTGCTGCTATACCCTTCAGCTTGGAACTGAACGGAGGGATTTCTGCAGTTATAACATCTAGGATAGCGGAGTACATCGCTACCTAAGTAAAATATTTTGCTGTAATAATGTACGTGTGCATAGGCTCCTCTAGACTGCGAAGTAAGAAAAATCACATGGAAAGGTCTGCTACAGAGAAAGACATAAGGGATCTGACAAGAGTGGAGGGCGACCCATGAAACGGGAAGCACCTGTGAGGGAGGAGAGATTATTGTCCTCTACAGGGCTAATCAGGACAATCTGTACAGATCCTGTAAAATGAAAGAAGACACGTTTACAGGAAAATGACCTTAACATTAATAGTAAAAATATAAATTACCTCTAAATCCAAATGTTTGACCGTCTAAGAAAAATGATTCCCTTTGTCCTTCCCGTTAAAACTGATCTAACGTTAAACAAAGTGTCAGCTTCTCAGTTTTTTTTAATAACCTGAAGGAATCAGCTAATCGCAGATTAACAAGCCCCGCTCGTTGACCTGCAGTGCCCAGTTCACAGAGAGGCTACACCCCTCCTCTAATAAACCCCTACAGGGGGGTTAAGGCCACCAGTGTTTTCTCATTATACTTTTTTCACCAACATAAAATGTAATTCCAAATTCTAAACACAGTCAATAAGATTTCTCCCCCTGGACAGGTTCTAAAACTCCCACAGGAAAACCTGACACCGGTTAGGCAAATCATGTCCGTCCAGGAAATTCCCACCAAAGTTTACATATAATTTTACACCATATGATGCTACTGCAATGTTACTACAATGTTACAGCAACATAGTGATAATGTTCCTCAGTGGCAAGATCTCCCTCACCTCTTTAGCCTCCTGAACAGATTGCTGGAGCTTGTGGATTTCCTGCTCGTAGTGTGTCCTCAGTATGTCCACCTCCTGGTCATGGGTGGCCACCTCCTCCTTTAGCACCCCCTTCAGAGCAGTCAGCTCTCGCTCACGCCTCCGCAGCACCTCCTTCTGCTCCTCCTGAGTCAGCAGCACCTCCTCCAAGTCTAGCTTCAGCTGAGCAGCATCCTGCAGAATAATGAAGGGGTTGAAGGGGTCTTTCGTGAATAACCAACATACCTGTGAGACCCGTGTGTTATTTATTTACTGAAGCAATTTAGGCAAGACGCCTTGTGCTCATTGCTGATCCGACAATTTCTCGATAACTCTGAACCCTTGATCACTACACCACAAAGCTTTACGTCATTCACTTACTAAATTTGCCTACAGACCACCCCATGAAAGACTAACTTAAAGGGCCAACCTACAGACAAACAAACAGAAGACCAACCTATGAAAGCCAAGCTGAGCCCACTAGGGTGTGCTTTACCTGCAGAACAGCCTCCCTTTCTGCGTTGTCTGATGTGGCCCTCATGGCACCATCCAACTCATCATGCATCTCGGACAACTGGTCCTGCAGGTCACTGATCTCAGTCTTACACTGCTCCTGCTCCATTTTCACCTGGAGGAGTCTGGGAGGCACAGATCTACAGTAGGATCTACAGCTGTGCCACCATGCTTCAATTGATTGATTGAAGTACAGCCAATGTGTTTCACATAGGACACATGTTTATCAGGTATGACACGTGTGTTTCAGGTAGGACACATGTCTGTTGGCTTTCAGTGCGTTTCACAGGTAGATCAAATAATGGTATGCTTGGTTTTCCATTCTACTTACGGGTTGAAACAATGTTTATAAGGCATTTTAGGTTTATTGAAATTTTTGAATAAAAGATGAAGAAACTTCCTGCCAAAGAAAAACAAATGAAATAGTGAAATAACTGGCTCTTACTCTATCAGATTGCTCTGCAGCTCGGTCTCAGCCCAGGATAGCTTCTCCTGGAGCCTGGCACTCTCCTCCCGGCTCCTGGTCAGCTCCTCTTGGAATTTGGCACCATGAACCAGAGCCTTCTCATGTGCCTCGGCCAGACTCTGGTGCCTCTGTACAACACAATGGTGAACCATAGGCAGTGTGAACTTGCTGAGGACCTGTGACTTCAGGGAACTTCACATTAGCATTACATTGTTTATTAGCTTAGCAGGTAGTTATGTGTGTTCAATAAGCAAGCCTGTGCTGTGTGCATTTACAGTCTTCGAGGGCATGATTCACTACAAACAATCTGTTGATGTTAAAAAGATTAAATAAATTTAAAAAATTTGTATTTTGTTGTAGTACGTTTGGTCTGGATTCTGATCCTTCAATATGCATTTCAACTGCTTGTAATGCTCCAAAATGTCACCACCATATAAGAAAAGTAAGTTTAAACCAATAAACCAGGCAATGGGGTCTGGTCTGCGACCATGAGGCCAGTCACCTCAGTCTCCTCCTTTAGCTGTCGTTTCAGGTCTGTGACCGTCTTCTCCAGGTCGCACTTCCACCCTCGTAGCTCTGTCACCTCGGCAGCAGTATGTGGAGCCTGTGAGAAGCAACACACAACTTGCTTGTTACCCACAAGCCTTGGGTGCAGCAGTATGCCACAAAACCTGGGCAATCAACTACAAAGCACCAACAGCGGAATTATTTTGCCTCGCTTAAACAGAAAATGACAAAGTTTTACAGTAATTTAAAGCAGGTCCTTCCTGAGAAGAGTCACAACTGGCCAATAATAGCCTCATCTGTCCCGGACCACTGTTACCAGGGAGATGATTGTGCCTCATGTTGCTGTCCCTGATCATTGTTACCACAGAGATGATGGTGCCTCACATTACTGTCCTCCTGGACTTTCCCTGCAGCCCTGGACTTCAAGGTCTGGATCTTCTCGAAGACCAGGTTGACCTTCCTCTTGGTGGCATCATCATTATCTACACTCCTGGACACAAACATAGAAAGAAGGTAGACAATTTAATGGTTGATCCATCCCCCATACTGTGGCATATCTCATCTGATAAGTAGAGCTGTATTTGTGTTCTACACCAGCATGAGGGTGGTGGAGGGCAGCCTGTGAGCATGGTGTGGTTTTATCATCAGTCAGTCTTAAACTAGTGTTTACAAGCTCTGGCCTTTTCATTTAGCAGGTAGCGAAGAGGTAGGTGTTTTGGACAATTATTCTACAGTTCATAGCACTCAGCCCTAGACTGAAATCATGATTCAGCAACCACTAAATTACATCAAATTAGGTGACTGACCATATAATTCCTAAATTAATAAATAATAATAATAATAATAATAATAATAATAATAATAATTTATATTATTATTTTTAATAATTAATGAATATACTTAACCAGAGTCATTGACCCTGGTCCAGACCTACTCTGTTAAAGAGACTGGTTTTTCTGTCAATTCAGCAAGGAAAGGCCCCACGTCATGGAATGCACCTTTCAACCCCCATGCCCGGTCACTTTTTCCACAGGTAGAAACTATACTTGCCCATCCTTCAGGTAATTGAACAGTATCTGTTTTGCCGTCTCTTCATGTGTTTGTTGTGAAAGCTCCTGTTGCCCTTTCAAAAGATCCGGAGTAGCCTGGATAAAACAAATCACAGCAACTATTCAATGACAACCCTTTGAAGTACTAGTTACCACCCTGAATTTTTTTTCAAATTTTGTTTTTTAGTTACTGAACAAATGGTTAAATCCCACAAAACTTAAGGCCAGACCCCCAGCATACCCCGAGTGACTTGTTCTGTGGGCCGAGCCCCCTGCTTACCCTAGCAACAAGTTCCGTGCTGGTCTGTCCTTCAGACAGAGGACCCGTCACTGCACTCATCAGGACTTTCACGGACCGCAAGGATTTCTCTGCCTGGTTTACGTTGCTTTCCGACAGAGTTGTGGAGGAACTGCTTATGACCCTTTGGATAGCGGCCGTTTCCATGGAAGCTATGTCTGGCTGCAAGCTTGGCACTCTGTGGTCCGGCACCACACCGTCAAGTCGGACACCAGGGAGGGGACCAGCCAGGACGTTCACTACCAGTGGGCCATGCTCTGGCACTAACATCTGCTCTCGAAGCAGGTGCTCAGTGGACCCTTGGGCCACATCTCTTTGCAGACCAGAGGGGAGACCGCTGTCCACGCTGCGGGACCGTATGCATTCCTCCAAGTGGATCCGGTTCCGCCGCCCTGCCCGACCCCTTCGCTGGTGGCCAACCCTGACGTCAAACCTGTCAATGAGCTGATCCACGGCCAGGGTGGGGCCAGTGTCAATGTCCCGCCCTGTGCCTGGCAGAAAGGGGATGTAGCGGCGGTTCTGGTGACGGTTGATTGCGTCTGCGTACAGGTCCTGGCAAAAGGCTTTGGAGGGGCAGGACTGTAGCACGGGACTGCTAGAGTCATATCTGCGCAGGGGAGGCGCATACAGCTCCAGGCTGGGGCTGGCGTTGCCGCTGGGAGGCCGGAAGGGAGGCTTGCCTGAGGGTTTGATTCCGTCGCTCACAGCAGGCCATGCCCTCACCTGGCCTGCTGGCTGGGGCTCAGGTGTCCCCGGTGAGGGTGCAGGAGAGACCAGCGGGGAGGAGGCCCTAGGGAGGAAGCCTTCGTACAGCTCCTCTCTCAGGGAGAGCATGTCCCTCTCAGGGTAGTACGGCCTGAGGAGCTCCGGGTGCCTCTGGAAGTTCAGCAGTGGGCCCTCAAGGTCCCCCACAGCCCCATTGTGGGGGCCCCCAAACCACATCTGCTTTTGGGAGCGGAACACAACGAATGGGTCATTTGAGAGTGCCCAGCTGTCTCCATGGAAGTCATATTCGTGGTAGTTGTCCAGGAAAGAGCCATTGATGTCCTGGTCCGGTCCCTGGTCAGAGAGAAAGTCTGTGTCCTGGTTGTTGAGTACGATAAAGGGGCGACCGTCAATCCCTTGAACCTGAACACTGAGGCCATATGCCCCTGTGCCATTGGCCTGAGTCTGGCTCCCGAGATCACTCTGAAAGTGTGGTTGCAGTCGGGGGTTGGGAGTGTCGACTACTCTGTGGGACTCCATCGTTGCTGAGAAAACAGATCCCCTCCAGACAGGGTTCACAGCTGCAAAGGAGCAAAGCACCCATCAGCAAGAAGAAATTAAATGTCATTTTCACACAATCTGAACTTCTCATCTTCACACAATCACAACTCCTGATATACTAATACCTACACTGGATAACTCCTGCCATGCTAATGCCTACACTGGATAACTTCTGCCATGCTAATGCCAACAATGGATAACTCCTGCAACGCTAATAACTCCTGCCATGCAAAAAAAGCCTGTTTATTTCCTTAACTCATTGGATTGACTTCACCTCACTGCTTGACAGTCTTGGAGTCCATTCAGTTTTCCCAGTTTTCAAGTATTGAAAGAAGACAGAGCAGTCACATGTGCACCTCATCTCTGGGTCAGAGGTTTAATGCCGACGCTCCATGGCTCTGTTACGCCAGAGATGAGAAACGCATTCACTGTACAATGTTTTAAAGCCTAACACAATGCCTCATTTATCCCACCCTATCACCTTTGAGCACCGTAGACAAAATGTTTTAAGTGAATAAAACTATTCTGTTAACTATTTTTGCAAATAAGTTATTGACTTCTTCAAAGGTTGATGAGTTGACTTTAAAATAATTTTGTTGCACTTGTTCAACAAACAGCAAAAAAGGGAAGATTTATTAAGTTTTACAATTGCTTTAAAAGAATTCAGAGGAAAATTTTGTACTGTTGTTATTTATTTGAGAAAGCATTTTCTGAGTCATAAAACTGTGTAAAAAAAAAAAAGAATGTTGTGTTGTCTGAGTGAGACTTACTATTTGAATAGAGACCATCAACATAGTAAGACAACTAAACCAGTACTGAAGATAATGTTACAGAATATCAGTGTAGGTGCCGTTTCAGTTTTATTAAATGAAAAAATAAAATGAATCGAAATTAACAGATTAATCGATTAACCTAAATTATTAATCGTATTTGTGTCGATTATTTAAATAATCGCTCAGCACACCTCTAGCTACCAGCCAATCACCACCGAGTATTATGTTGGCGTTCCAACAATGGACCGAGGACCAAGTGGGAATTTTCTACAGTAGTTCTCTATATATTCCGATCCCAGCAATGTGCGTCATATGCATAAATAGTTGTTTAATGGTTATTAATCATTCAAAAAAGCATGCTACAGACAATCTATGAAGTTTTTCTGGAAAGCTTTGCAAATGCAGGTAGGTTTTTGTCAGTATCTATGTTGAATCCTTAAGGTACTGGTAAGGTAACCTGAATTGCTACAGTCAATATCCAGCCGTACAAGTGGATGACTGTCGAAATTGTAAACTCTGGAACTCGCTTTGGATGAACGCGTCTGCTAAGCAACTAAACTGTAAATTATATTTAGCTTATCAGTTACATTTCCACTTTTCCTATCTCTTTGTAAGAAAATCTACAGTCTCACCGTACAGATGGAAAATCTTCTCAATCACAGTAGAAGCGCATCGCTTGGTTAAAGTTTCAGCCAAAATTATTTAGGTGCATAGAAACGTCACGCTCCTCTGGTCTAACTTTCCTAAGCAGTTAAGTTGTCGAAGTGCCTTGAGCTCTCTACTGTGCCCCGCCCCATTTTGTCTTGTTACGTAGAACAACCGCCCATTTCGCAGAGCACTGGTACAGGGTCAATCAACCGAGCCGCAATAATTTTTGCGGAACGGAGACACGGATCCAAGGTCATTATTGTGAAGTCTTTATACAAACATCAGTGAAAGAAACCAACTAACTTCGTTTATAACTTCTCGCTTTCGTTTATAAATACACAGATTTTTAGCGGTCTCCTGTATTTCCCTATGGTGTTGTAACGTTAAGTTACCGCTGTGGTGTATGGGGTATACTAATTCAGCGTTTCTCAAACTATGGGCCACGGACTAGCGCCGGTCCGCAAAGCCCTGCTCCTGTACCAGTCAAACATCTACTGTCCGTGCTTCTGTTACTGCATGCTACGTCCCTGCCCTCTTGACTTACCTTTCAAGATTCTTTAATGTTAAGCGTTCTCGCCACGCGACTTTGCACCCTTTGTTCTCTCTGTTTCTCTCTCATTCAGTATCAGAACTCAGGGGGGCTACAGGACAAAGAAGTCTGAGAAAAGCTGTACTAATTCACTTTGCATTCACCTTGTCTGAAAACCGTCTCAGACGGTAACTATCGGTCATAGGTGTAGTGAGGCTTAAGTCAAATATGTAAAGTGTAATGACTATTTGAAAGTAGTGTAGAATAAATATCTTGTATAATAATAATAAAGTATACAAGATCGTTTTAATCATTTAACTATTGCATAACTAATAATACTCTATTGCAAGTCTGCACTTTGATCGCCAGAAACGCCGGAAAAAAACATGTTTTTACTTGCTTGGCGATTATTCAATTATTCAGACTTCAATGATCCACTGTTACTTTAAAAATCGAATTAAATGTTAATATAAAGCGCAGTCCCGCATAAGAGCAACTAGTCACTACTGTACTACGTCAGTACTGCAAAATAAAGGGATAAAAGAAAATGTTGCGTGAGGCACAGACAACCGTGCTAAAAATGTGGCAAATTTATTGCTACATTAAACGCAAATGTACACAAACGGCATTTCTTGTTACAGAGAAAGAAAACAAATTATTACGGGTAGATATCACGTTTTTATTCTACAAAAGAATATTGTCACCAAGATGAGAACGCAGGTCTTCAGGATCCTCAAATCGAACTGGAATGCAAGGGTCCTCGACACTTCAGCTTAAACCAGAATTCAGTCACAGTCCCTAATGACGTTAAGAATGATATTTGAGCATTTCGGATAGATAGTAAAATGACCCATTCATTTTGCCACCTAATACAGTCAAATTAATTAAACATTTTTACTGAAAACCTTTTTTTTCTCCAACAAATTTCATAAATCTAGAAAGACTATTTAGGATACATTTTTTTTAACAATATGATTGTATAAAATACTTAGTGAAAAAGGCCACATTTTTATTTTATATTTTTATCAATATACTATGAAAGGAAATTATTGGGTCTATGGCAACCAGGCCAGGCAGTGATCACTGAAACAGTTTCCCCAGGAATAATCCTTTAAATGTAGAAACGACAAAAGAACCATCCCGATCCAGGTAAAAACGACAAAATGAGAACCATACCAAGTCAGGTAAAAACAACAAAATGAGAACCATACAGAGTCAGGTAGAAATGGCCAAATGCTTCAAAAGCCATCTACAAAACATCACGGGGGGGGGGGGGGGGGGGGTGTTTTAAAATTTAAACAA